>CAWVQL010000445.1:0-18036 GCA_963932265.1 Thymelicus lineola
CACCTGGTATCCATGGCCTCCTAGTAGCAGACTCGGGGGGAGTCTGCTACAGTACCTACTGGTGGAGGCCGAGAGGGAGGCGCACCTTACCATCTGGTGCGCCCATCGTGGAGGGCCTTCGGGCTTTCGCGATGGAGCCTCTTGTGGGCGGCTGCCGCTGGCGGGGTCGCGGATGTGTGCGAAAGCGTTCCCGTAACCCCGTCACAAAGCGGCAAGGCGGTAGATGGGGGGGTTTTTAGTGGGTATACCGTGGGTCTCATTAGCCTAGACGGAGTCCCACATAACCACTCGGGTACCCCCTGCGCCCGGGTGGTATGCGTAATGCATTTTCCCCCCCCGGAAAAAAAAGCTTTCTATTTCCAGCGTCGATCGTAAAGGAGGCGCGCCTATTTTCGGGGTTAAATAAATAATTAAATTAAAATAATAACGAATGGACATACGAGTTACGGCCACGGGAGTTGTGACTTATTTATTGTAAATATTTTCCTAGAATCTTTTAAATTTTTAATTAAGTATGTATTAACCAGAAACAATGCCTTATTTTTCACCTATAATTGTTAATAACACATGCAAATGTTTATGTGCTGTAAATTATTCCGATACATTTTTTTACTCTTAGTTCCAAATTCAATGAGGTATCATTATGTAGGTAATATTTTTAAGAGCTTTATCACAATTTTTCTCGAATTTCAAGACTAGACTATTAAGATCGTTACATAGAAGAACAAAGTGTTCCATGATTAGCCATCTTATCCTACTTATTAATATACCGATACATTATGTAACCAAAACACTTATTTTTATTGTAATTAAAATATATAAATCTTGCAATTTGAATAAATTATGCTGTTATCTAAAGTCCATTTGAGAAAAAAATATCTTAATTTTCTGAAAGTTACACAAATTTTAATTAACAAATTTTGTTTCGGACCATCTAGGTCCTACACTAGCTGCTTCAACCTATTAATGGCCCACTACTGAGCACGGGTCTCCTCTGAGGACGCCTAGAGCATACTCCACCACGCTGCTCCAATGCGGATTGCTGAGGTTCTAGGTCCTAGACTATCTAGGTAAATATCTACTTAATTCTATTATAGATTGTTCTTTTTGTTGACAATTGTAAAGTCACCCTAATTATATTTAAACTTGCTGACCCGCGAAATTCGTATCGCCTAACAATCAATGAATGTATTTTGTTCTTATTTTTAACTTTAATAGTTTTGGCAGGTTTACATATCAGAGACCATTAAATTCTCTCTCCCTCTCCGGAACAATTCCATCATACATTTTTGCGTAACTTAAACCATTTACGCAGCGCACGCAACGGAAGCTCTCAAAAAAGAATATTTTTCCCGTTCTTGCAACATTTTCCATTGATGCTTCGCTCCCATTGATCGCAGCGTGATTTTATAAAGCCTAAAGAACCTTCCTCGATAAATTAACTATCAAACACAAAAATAATTTTTCAATTCGAACCAGTAGTTCCTGACATTAGCGCGTTCAACCAACCAAACTCTTCAGTTTTATATTAATATAGATTTAATTGTACTTACCTCTATTAATTGCAACCGCCATTGTTTAATTCAATAAAAATCCTCGGAGAGCACGCCACGAAAACACGACAAGATGGTGGTCGAGAGTTAACGGCGCCACGGTAAATACTTCCGTTTTTAAAATCAAATTAAATATTATTAATTCTTTCCTAAAACCCGATTACCTCCGTTACGTTAGTATCACAGAATAAAATATTGCACCCACTTAGTACCTTTGTATATTAATGAAATGTTTATTAATAGGAAAAATAGACACCCATTTAAGGCTCCGTGCCGCGATATCAACAATTTCAGTCAATTTTAATCACTGTTTGTGTGAACAGGATAAAGAGATTAAGCTTTGTTTTTGTAACTATAAGAGTCTAATTCTTGTTCTTGCTGATAGCGCAGACGAATTTAACATATATTTATAATAATGGCAAATCACCACTATTTAAAACCCTTCTTTTCCGAAAAGTAACGAGCAAGTGATTTTTGTCTTCGTTTTACAACGAAAATACAAAATATTCCAAACATTAAAAATATAAAATAACATGAATATACGGTCTATTATTAAGTAGCCTAGCCAGTTTTTTAAATTCCTATCCAAATATAGCAGAAAAAATTTTTGAAATAACGTAATTTCGTTCGAAGTAAGTATTTTTTTCTATTAATTAGAAACATTTTAAGGAAATTTTAAAAAATACACATTAATCTTAAGTTAATCCTTTAATAGAATCAAAATTTTATTTTATGAAAAATAATGATTTCGTTTGTTAATAATAGTTGCAACTGAACTATATTATGGACCCCGCATTAAATATATTAAACCAGTACCGCCGAGGCTATCAACGCGTGAGGACGTATTACTTTTTTTCCCGCGACGCTCGCGTGTTTTACGTAAAAATTTACACAAATTGTACGCCGACTATCACATTTTGATCCAATTATTAAATTAATTATTTTTTATTTTAATAACACCATGCATCATCATGTTTCTATGTATTACAAAATTGGCTGTTCGAAGGGGGGTGGGGTAGTTATAGTAGTTCATATAGTTAGGAAATAGATGAATTTACTGAATTCAGCGAACATACCCGAGTGGGGTATCAAATGAAAGGGTTTGACTTGTGTAGTACTAAATTGACTGTTTAAGGGGGCGGGGGGGGGGGGGGGGGTAATCAACAAGGGGCCATCCATAAATTACGTCACACAAATTTCATGACTTTTTGACCCCTCCCCCATCGATATCACCCCTAGTGTGACGTCACATATTATAAATTTTACTCCTAGAAATTATTAAATTAAGTTCCATTTTTGTTTTTCAACTTAGTAATTCACTTAGTAGTACTTCAAGTGTTTCAACTTACATTTTGAAGTGAAAACTTCTTTAGTACGGGGGTGATTTGAAATTCGATGAAACGAAACTGTCCAGTAAAAAGAGACAGACACATAAATTCTAAAGTGAGATAGGAAGCATTGTACAGGGGAGGGGGAGGGGAGTTGAGTTGAGTTGGCGCCGCTGTGGCAAGGTTGCGCTCCAAAAATACCGCCCCGGGTCCCGATGGTGTTTCGGGTCGAGAGCTGGTTTCCACCCTAGACGCCGCAGAGTCCCTGGAGTAGCGACTAAGGGGACTCCTGAATGCCTGTCTCGAGCAGGGAAAATTTCCTAAGGCGTGGAAAACAGGACGAAAATTGGTCGTGCAAATCCAGCAAACAATTAATAATAATTACCGACGTACGTCAAGCCTATTCATGACTTTTGCATCGTGCATCGTGCATTGCCTTGGCGGGACGTACAGCATGATTGGGCGTGTATATAAAAGGTTTAAGCTCTGAGTCTGAATAACCTGCTTATGTTTTGCGGCGCAAAACTGAATGACCTGCTTGCTTATGCCCGGTATTTATGGGTACGCAGACGATTGCACAGTGGTAGAGAGATACCTACCAAGTCTCAGGGCCAGTCAGGACGAAATTCAGTCTCAAAGAGAGGCCATGATGGCTCGTGTGAATCTCACACTTCGGGCTGTGTCCGAGTGGGGCGAATCCAATCTTGTGAGATTCAACGCCGCTAAAACGCAGACTTTGGCTCCTACTTTTCGTAATATGCCTTTGGATTATACCGACTGCCTTCAGTTGTTAGGGGTAGAGATATCCTCGAAACTCAACTTTGGGCGGTTCATTGAGACCAAGGCTAAGACTGCTGCAAGGAAACTTGGTGTCCTTGCAAAGGTGCGGCGGTACTTCACACCGAGGCAACTTTTAACCTTGTATAAAGCTAAGGTTCGGCCGTTTGTGGAGTACTGTTCGCATATTTGGGCAGGTGCAGCCAAATGTCACCTTTCTGCCTTGGACTCGATGGAGAGGCGTGCGAAGAGGCTCATTGGTGACCCAGATTTGGTTGAGACCAATCTGCAAAGCCTCGAGCACAGGCGTAGAGTAGCCAGCCTCTCGGTTTTCTACAGGGCACATTTCGGAGAGTGTGCACAGGAATTGTTTGATTTAATTCCCCCATCTCTATTTCTCCATCGAACGTCACGACGCACGGCGGGGATCCATCCTTTTGTTGTGAACATCCCGCCGGTAAGGACGAGGCGGTTTGCTTCGTCATTTATTATACGCATCGCCAAAGACTGGAATAAATTGCCTTCATCGGCGTTCCCGCCTGCCTATGATGTGGATGTCTTCAAGAAAAGAGTGAATAGGCTTTTACTAAGTTAATGTGCTTACCACCTTGGACCACATCTTCACTTAGGGAACATACCAAAACCACGTGCCTTATTTAGGGGGGGAGGTGGGTCTTCAAAACACCACGATTGGTCATAGAGAGGAGGGGGGGCTTAGGTTTTTGTCACGTAGTCAATATTTTAGCAACCATTGCGCCACAAGTCGTCAAATATAAGCAAAATTATTATTTTTGCAAAAAAGTATTGAAAATCGTATTTATCATTTACCACGTGAAAACTAGGGGGAAGGGGGGGTCTTCTCATATACTACGAATGGTCACGAAGGGGGGGGAGGGGGGTAAAAAGTTGGAAAAATGGGTTACGTGGTTTTGGTATGTTCCCTTACCATCAGGTGGGATTGTGGTCAAGCATTAACTTATTTATGTAAAAAAAAATCAACAAATTAAACCTTATGATCATATAGGTAGGGTTGAAAATATTTTTAAGTATAAAACTTAAATTAAAAATTTAAAAAACCCCAGCTCAAAAAAGAACAAAAAGTCTGAATATGTAAAAAGTCATAAAATAAATTTTCAAAAAGTCATAAATAACATGAATATTACAAATGTACTAGCTGACCCGGCAAACTCTGTACTGCCTAACAACTCACCCCTCTCGAGGTCTCCCTCGAGCCCCATCTCCCTTCTCTTTCCCCTCTCCCTCTCTCTCGACTGTCAGTTATGAAATAAAAAAGTTAGATATTTCGCTGATGGTTACATTAGAAAGATAATATTATGGTCGTTAAGTTTTCAAAGAAATCAGACCTCATACTACAGCTATGAAACAGACAAATTTCTGAACGCACCTATAAATATCTGACAACCAAATGACAATTTGACAAAAGATATCAAATGTTTCACAGCTAGGAACAATTTGTTTGTTTTTAGTATTTTTCATTACTTATTATTCATATTTTTCACCGTTTACACCTTCCCTGAAGTTTCACAAATATTTCAAGATCAAAATTAGCCAAATCGGTCCAGTTATTCTCAAGTTTTAGCAAGACAAACGAACAGCTATTGATTTTTATATATAGATTATTTAATTTAACTAAATAAAACTTTGTCGTGTTGGGGGACGGCTCCATATTAAAAATCCATCCATCAGTCTTGATAGGTCCACTGCTGGACATAGACGACATTTTTCCGAGACGTGGGCGCCAATAGATTACATTTCTTCCCCAACGGTTATCTTCGAACTGTGTGGCCAGCCTATTGCCACGTCAGCCGGCTAATTCTTTGAGCTATATGGGTTACCTTTGTTCGTCTACGGATCTCCTCATTTTTAATTCGATCACGCAGATAAATACCAAGCATAGCCCTCTCCATAGCCCGCTGCGCTACTCTGAGCTTGTGGATTAGGCCAATAGTGAAGCACCACGTATCGGATCCGTATGTCATCGCTGGCAACACACACTGCTCGAACACCTTCGACTTCAGGTACTGAGGTAGTTTTTTGGACGACAAGATATGACGCAGTTTCCCGAACGCAGCCCATCCGAGTTGGATTCTACGAGTGACTTCTTTCTCGAAGTTGGACTTACCCATCTGGATCAATTGTCCCAGGTAAATGTATTCGTCTACAACTTCGAGAGCAGCGCCGTCAACAACAACCGGTATGGGTGTGACATGGACATTTGACATGATTTTCGTCTTGTCCATGTTCATCTTAAGACCCACCCGTTGTAAGGCGCTGTTCAAGTTTCCGAGCATTGTACCAAGTTCCTCCAGTGAACCCGCCAGGATAACTATAAATCATCGGCATATCGTAGGTGTATGAAGTATTTACTATTTTTATATACCAGTTTTTATCAGAATTAAAATGTTGAATAACTTTATAAAATGACTGATGTAATGAAAACTGGCCGAGTCAAATCTAACCTACTTTAAGATCTCACATATTTAAATAACAGCAATTGTTATAGATATCCAATAAAGCAAAGAAATAGAGTTTAATACTTGTTCACAATGTTATTTTGTTCCTATAAATACATATTTCGATTTTGCATAGAACTTTGCACTCATTTAGATCTCCTTTTTGCGGCGAAGCCCACAGCCAAGCAAGCTTAATTTTTGTATTGAACTTGACTCTCCTTTTTTACATATTTTTTTGGTGGGATATCATTACTTTTTATAAAGAAAACTAGGCAATGCCACGTGCCGCAGACGATAGACCGTTGGCCGGTTGTTTAGCGCATATTACAAGTTTTTTCTGTGATGGGGACACCACTTATTTTTCGACTTTTTTATTTTTTGATTTTTTCCTACGCTTACACACAATTACCGCGCTGAATTCCAAATTTCATCCTTCTAGGTCATCTGGAAGTAGGTTTGATTTAGGTACATTATGTCAGTCAGTCAGTCAGTGCTAAAATTTACGACTTTTTGACCTTCATATCTTTATAACCGTTTGAGCTAGCTTCATGAAATTTGGGCTTCTATATGTCCTTATGGATGTAATTAAACACACGTAGTTTTATGTGTTTAGGTTTTTGTTATAGAGGTTTTGAGTTGTAGAAGGGTCAAAAGTGGCACCAAGTGGTTCATGTAATATTACACTCGGCGCTGGCTAGCCAGTTCCTTTGCTTGAACTTGGCTTGACACGCTGCTGCGTGTCTAGGTTTATTGTATGATTTTTTTACTTCTTACCTAATCAGACTTTTTTGTTTTTTTGAGTCCGGGTTTTTTAAATTTAAGTTTATTTATTACGCCAATTTAATAGGTTATGAATATGACAACATATTTAGTCCCAGAGCTCACAAAAATTTTTTATGGCCTAAAATTTTAATTGCATTTTCAAAAACATTTTTTATGAAATCAAGACTCGTTCGATTTTCGGGTAGGTACCAATGAAACATGTTAAATTTGTCTGTACACTCTAAGTTTATCGCAAACATAAATGAAATCTCTGAAGGAAAACACTGAATAACCTAAATATGTACCTAGTGTGTGTTTATCTAAAACTTTTTCATTTTGATTGTAATAAATATACTAAATTAATATAGGTACAAAAACATTCCAGACTTTTATTTCTAAATTGTTCATACTATGCATCCTAAAATTATTATCAACTAAAGGATCAAAATTGTTTAAGCTCGAACTTCAGCCAGGTGTGCGTGAACGATGCACAGACATAGCTTCGCAATGAATATGACATAACTCTGTCAAATAAATTTTCGGCACGGCCTCTTAAAGCGTTATGTTAATATGTTATGGACAAAGTGATTAAACGGGCATTATTCGTAGTGCCCGGGCAATGTTTGACAAACTGTAACATGTCTGATGCTGGCCCTACACGATCAAGTGTACTTGTCAAGTTTGTAGTTTGACTTGACGCGGCATCCAGTGTGCATGAGATAGCTATATGGCCAGATAGCTATACCGTGGCTATACTCAAGTCAACTCGTGGTCAAGTTAACTGGATGCCGCGTCAAGTCCGCTGTAAACTTGACAAGTATACTTGATCGTGTATGGCTACCATGAGGTGCCTGATATCTGATCTTAGATTCGTTAGATGGGCTGGTTGAGACTTTTCGACTAATTCGTAGTATAGAAATGGGTGCAGAATAATCAAATCAAAGAGGCAGAAGCATCAGGAAACCATCTGCTATGGAAGAGGTTCTGACCATCAACCAGACCAGCGGGAAGCTTGGTGGAATGTATCATGCCTATCAGTCTGTATACTGAGTTGCTGACTCATCCTCATTAGAGTTACCAGCGGGCCTATTATGAACTTTTATAAAACCATCCATGTTCCAGGCAATTCATTTCTCGGGCTTTAAACGACGTATGATTGGCTAAAGTGTCACGTGACCGCTTTCGTAACACGAATTTGACGTTTACACTGGAACTTGGCTGGAATTAAGAGTTCATAATAGACCGCCATGTTGTAAAAATAAAACAAGAAAATATATACACATTTCATTTTAATAACAATATAAAAGATATTTACATTATTAAAAATATATATCTCATAATACATATACACGATTCACTCGATTTCTCGAAAATATTTATTTTCATTGCTGTAAAATATTTTTTATTAAAGCGCTATAAAATATATGTTATTATTATTATGAACATGATAGACCTCTTACAATAGTACGGTCAGACTAGTCAGAGCGCCAGATGAAGCAAGCGCCAGCAAAAAAAGCATTTTTCAAAATAATGCAACCATAAATCTTATATTGGTTCCAAAAATATTACTAAAACTTTTTAAAATATCCAAAACCTCTGAATACAATCTCCTTTCACAATTTCCCTGCATTTGATGTGATTTTAAAACATTTTCACTTATAATCTATGACCTATGTGATGCTGCTCTTACGCCCCAATTCAGAGTCACTAACGGTTTCATCGCTCCTTAGTAAAGAATCACCATAAAAATTCTGTACTAAAGAGCGATTAAAGTAACCGTTAGTGACTCTTGAGTTGGGCATTAAAATTGGATGCATTGGGGGCTGGGGGCTGGGGGCTGGGGGCTGGGGGCTGGGGGCTGGGGGAGGGCTCAGACCGCCTCCACCATGACGGCGATGCCCTGTCCGCCGCCGATGCACGCCGAGCCGATGGCCCGCTTCAAGCCGCGACGCCTGCACATTACAACAATCATAGTCAAGTTATGTGACGTCAGTACACAGTATAACACACAAAGTATGTAACTCAGATTATTTTTGGGAAGGAAATATCGCTCTATAATCTATAGTCTGTTGTCAAATGAAAACAAAACTAAAAACAAAATTGAAGTACAGATACATAATTCTATTAAGATTACATTGTATCTGTGACAAGTGTATAGATTAAATAAGTATCACAGGGTAACGAATAACGGTATAATAATACCGTTACCGTTATAACTTTACCGTTATAAATTTCTCGGGATATTAAGTACTATAAGTTCTATTCCAGATCATGGTCTATCCGTGTGCTAAATTTCATGACAATCCGTTCAGTAGTTTTTAATCCCCGACGAAGAAAGAGGTGTGTTATAAGTTTGACGTGTCTTTGTATCTGTGGATATGTATGTCTGTCTATGGCATCGTAGCTCCCAAACGGATTGAAAGGTGACTTAATCGAGTGTTATTAGCTATGTTTAATGTTAATAAAACTGTGGGGGATTTTTAAAATTTTATTTTAAGATTATTGTGTGAAAGAGTATTAACCATCCATACAAACTTTGTCATGTATGAAATTCAAAATAATTTATTCATATAGGTATCACTGATACACTTATGCACGACATTTTTTGCTTTTCGGAGAGGTGCTTTATCATGGAGGAGAAGAAAATCCGTAAAGAAACTCCTCAGCACATGTTATATCATATACTAGTAAGCATCATCACCAACATTATGTTACAATCATTAATATTAAATTCATGTATATCTTTTTAATTTTAGTTTTGTGACGTTTTTATTATTTTATGTATCAGATTTTTTATTTTATTCTTTTTCTGTGTGTTTATTAATGCAGTTTTTTATGTATTGCATTGAAGCTTTCCTCCCCTGTCGAATTAGGGTTTCCTGTAATGACAGAGTTGGGAGTCATAAAAATAAATAAATAACTCGGTGTTCACCTGAGCTCGTGCACGAGATGCGCGGTGATCCGGGAGCCGGAGGCGCCCAGCGGGTGGCCGAGCGCGGTGGCGCCGCCGTTCACGTTCAGCTTCTCCACGTCCAGCTTCAGCGCCTTCGCGCACGACAGCGTCTGCGCTACGAACGCCTCGTTGATCTACACACAGACACACACACCACACACATTACTATTAGTAGTAATATTATAAGCTGTAGTATTTAATCGTTGTCCTAACTATAATTATACCTAGCTTGTAACATAGGTATTAAATAAATAAATAAATAAACGCTTACACACTCATACCCCGCAGCCGGTTATTACCTTAGTTGCGGGTGGCATGGACAACACATATAACACATCACAATAACACCCTGCACCCGAGTACAAATAATATGTATCTGCCCCGGCCGGGAATCGAACCCGGGACCCCTCGCTTCGCAGGCAGGGTCGTCAAATTATTCTGTAATATTAAGGTCTATTATTATCAAACAATTCAGTCCGGTTTTGTACCACGCTCTGCCTTAATCTTTTGCTGACTGTACATTCGAACATGAGTATGTCACAGCCTGCCTCATTCTTCATGTAACTTTTTTCATCTCGTACTCGCCAAATCAGAGCCCACGTTAGGGCGGGGTGAGGGGGGGGGGGGGGGGCAGTGGGGCGACGGCCTAGTGCGCCAAATTTTTGGATGAGGAGCAAAAAAAAGGAAAAATAAAATTCTTAAGAGCCATTTCGCAAAACTCGGTTGATAAACTATAGGTATTTGAAGCGGCTCCGCGGCGTGATATTGCCTCGCGCGGCTCGCGTCGCGCTTGACCTCAGTTCTGTGCGAGTAATCTACTTGATACTTTCAAACGTAAAAATTTTAAAATTATGAACATATAATTTTAATTATACACTTTGTGACCACATACATGTATCTGGTTTGTGACAATATAAGTTTATATAACAATTAAGAGTACAATGTAGTAGTACCATTATCGGTAACTTATTTACATAATACATTTTAGGTACCTACTTAGGTACATCACAATAAAGATGTCCAATAGATGCATATTGCAAAAATCAATATTTTGGCAAATCAACGTGAAAAATTAAAAATCACGTTTTTTCAAGGTGATCTATAAAATGCAATATGCGTCCATTTTGCCTGCGATATTCGCAGCGCGTCGAAATACATAGGTATACCTAAATTCAAATCAATCGGAGGGTATAGAACCGGGAAATCCCGGAACCGAAAATCCCGGGATTTACAAAGGAATACGGTACTTTTCAAAAGAACCAGGAAACAAAATAAAAGAACCGGGAAACAAAATAAAAGAACCGGGATTTTCTGAACTTTTGGGAAATAAAAATATGTCGCGTCGTGATACAAAAGATAACGTAAAAATAAAGGTAAATACAATCCATACACAAAAATGATTACAGCTTTAAAAAGAAGATATTCAGAACGTCGGCTACATGAAGCAGCTATACTAATATAATATTATTTACACAACCCAGATCGATATTTTTCTAATATAAATGAAGATGATTTAACTCTTTTTTCTCGTCCAAGCAGTGCTGAATTGTGCAATACAATTGTGTTGCTTTCATACAATTAATACGAAACTTATGTTTGCATGTAAGGTATAATAGTATGATGGTTACTCAATCACGGCAAACGACTATACGGATTTGGGTAGAAAACAGTTTTTCCCTATTTAATGCTCCTGAGAGATAAAATAGGAAACGCGATACTAACTATTTTCACGCGGGGAAAGCCGTGGTAAAATAATCCCGAAAGAACTGAAAATCCCGGGAATCCCGGTTCCAGCATAGGCGAGTACCGAAAATCCCGGTAATTTAAAACAGGATCGGTTTTCGATACCCTAATCATTACCGTGATACAAAAGATAACGTAAAAATAAAGGTAAATACAATCCATACACAAAAATGATTACAGCTTTAAAAAGAAGATATTCAGAACACTATTCTTTGAATGTTAAAAACGAATTCTTTATTGTTTTCTGTTGGTTTACAAAACAAAATATTGACAATAGTCTAGTATAATAAATTATGAGAAACGAAATTCGCACTTTCCTCCCAAACCACTTGCTCTACAAGAAAAATGTATGGCACATAAAATGTCAATCTTTTTATGGGCTACAACTTTTACTCGATTCTTTCGGAAATCGTCTAGGACGCACCGTTTAGGAGATATAAGGAGTTTTCGGAAAATTTGGGAGGGGGGGGGGTTAAGGTTGGGCCCAATAAGATTGGGTAATGTTGCAAGTATGAGTTCCACGGGGCGGATGGAAATTCAGTCGGAAATCGTCTAGGACGTACCGTTTAGGAGATATATGGTATTTTAGGAAAATTTGGGGAGGGGGGGGGGGGTAAAAGTGGGTTCAGTAAGATTTAGCAATAAGGTTTGGGGGTTTACTAAAGGGGGTTGAAATTTCCGTCTAAACTTGTCTAGGACGCACCGTCTCCGAGATATCCGGGATTTCCGGTTTTCCAAAAATCTATATCCCGATATCCTGATCTGCCGATCTGCGCCTACCTGATGAGTGCGGTATTTGCCCGGATGCCTCCCAGATTATCACGACGCAAAATTCCACTTTTGGGTGAAGAACTGAGGGGGGGGGGGGGGGTATAGGGGGAGGCGAGGGGTTGTGAAGGGAAAAAATGAGAGGGTGATTTGTATTTGTGTTTGTGTTGTGTATTTGAGATACGTGAGTTTTGGGGAGTTGACGGAACTTGGGTGCACGAGAGTTTCCAAACAACGAATGTATTATCTTTGACTAATAATTAATAAGTGACTATAGCTGACTAATGTCGGAACTTCTATCATTCCAACATTTTGGCTTAGCAATAGGGTCCCGTTGACACCGTTTGGGTACGGAACTCTATAAAGTACAGATTGATCTAAAAGTTGTATAAATAAAGGGTATG
Source organism: Thymelicus lineola (assembly GCA_963932265.1). Taxonomy (NCBI): domain Eukaryota; kingdom Metazoa; phylum Arthropoda; class Insecta; order Lepidoptera; family Hesperiidae; genus Thymelicus; species Thymelicus lineola. Next base: position 12,763 of record CAWVQL010000445.1, read on the forward strand.
TGTATACAAGTTATAATTATTTATTATTTTTTTTTCTATGTAAATATGTAATTTACACATATAACAAAAAACCTAAATACTGTAAACAGTAACTAATGTCTAAAAACGGACAATGTTTTATTTCAAATTACAGCAGTGACTTCCAACCCAATAGGGGTTGAATTTCCAAAAATCCGATAGCCTAAAGCCTTCTTCGATAAATGAACTATCCAATACAAAAAGAATTTTTCAATTCAAACCAGTAGTTCCTGAGATTAGCGCGTTCAACCAAACAAACAAACTTTTCAGCTTTATAATATTACAATAGTAATAGTATAGATTAGTATAGATATAGTTATATTTTGTACATATGTATGTTCGTGATTTTCTCCGTTACTACTTACACTACATAAATTGGAAAGAAATAGTTACTTAATTTCTATTGTTTTCTTCAAACCAAAGATGTTTAAAGCAGAATATTACGCAAACGGACCCCTGAATTGAAAAATGGTCTTTTGAAACCTATAATATTTTTGAAAGACCTTTTCAACGATACCCCACATTAAGGGGTAGACGAAGAAAAAATCATACGGAACGGACAGACGGACGGAAGGACGGACGGCCGGACGGGCTAGCCGGCCGGTTGAAATAACGAACGGACTAGACATGATTCCGATTTGACTACAAAACCCTGAAAATTATAGAAAACTAAAAATAATACAATTGACTGTAACTAAAAATTCTCACGTGATCAAGACTGTTCAATGGCAATATAATTACGTTACTTTTACGAAATCTATTCCTTAGATGGCTAAAGCAAAAATTGACATAGGTCCGACGTCCAAGAGTGCTGCCGCACGACTGATTTGATTTCGCGCCAGTGCGTATCTTTATAATTATGGTAAAGTAAATTCGTTTTAATAAATTATTTTTTGCAGTAAGATAAAAAAAAAATTACGTGTCATATTCGACAAAGACCATATTTTATTACTACATAAATTTTTGATGGGAAATACGCTTTATTGAATACAAAAATCGATGGTAAAGTCATGGCATAAACCATGAAAATTGGTAATGTTATTGAATTAATTTTGAAACGAATATTATAGTAATCGTATATCCCTTGTAATAAATGCAAAATATAATATATGAGTGTTCTCTAGACATTTTTTTTTACTCAATTTAATAAAACTTAATAAAGAAAATCAGTGTATGAAATTGACTCTGTCGTCCTTTTGCTGAAAAATAGTTATGCTAGATTGACAGTTACGCAGAAACAAATTAATATTTTCAAAATTCCGGTAAATGAAGATCCAAGATGAAGGATTGATCTATTTTATGAGTTCATTTGCCAGCATTAATATCTTTCTTATGATACTAATTTTTGACATCAAATTCTTCATTCCGCGCGTCTAACCGCGAAATGGCTCTTAATAAACGTTCCCATTTTCGAGCAAAAAAAGGTCGATTTTGATTTCCTAATGTGGGCGCCACAATATTCTTGCCTGAGCGTCAGTGGCTCTAACGCCGGCATTGCGCCGAATTAAGGTTAAAAAAAACATAAACTACAAAATTAAACTCGACAACATAAATTTTCTTCAACTCATTACATCGAAACACCTTAATAAAGTTAACACCTAGGCAACAACCTTGACGAAACCAATAACTAAAAAGTAACATTTCAACCTACATCACCACTCATCACCCACCACCCATAACTCACCTCAACAAGATCGACGTCGTTGAGCGTCATGTTGGTGGCCTTCAGCAGGTTCTGGATGGCGGGCACGGGGCCCACCCCCATGATGCTGGGGTCCACGCCCACGTACGACCAGCCCACCAGCCGCGCGAGGGGCTTCAGACCCTTGGCCGCTTCCTCGCTGGCCAGCACCAGGGCGCCGGCGCCGTCAGAGATACCCTACGAATGCTTAGGTTTAAATAAAGAAATGTATTCCCATAAAGATATCAGAAAGAAAGAAAGAAAACATTTTTATTCAGACTACATACACAGTTACACGGAATTACATCTGATATAGTACATGTACTTATATAGTATTTAATCTGAATAAAATTGAAATCCTAGTGGTTTATTATTATTATGAGTTCTTAAATTAAGGGGGAATGGAATGCTAATTTCAAACCAGCCGATAATAATCTGTATTTACTCACTTACCACCAAGACGAGTTGATGCCTTTTGAATGGAAGTATGACAGTTAAAAATAACCAATAAAGTCACCAAGATATGGAAATAGTCAATATTGAGCAATAAGCCTAAACTCAATTGAGATTGTTGTAATAACAGTTGAAGAGTTCCTCATGTTCCCTTCATCAGACTCGCTATCAAGTTGATATCTTATATATAAAAATCTCATGTCAAGGTGTTTGTGGTCTTATTCCTCCATAACGGCTCAACAGATTTTTATAAAATTTTTGGTGCATATTTGGTCTACCAACTTGGGTAGGTTGGTCAACTCATATCTATATGAGGATAGGTCGTAAAGTATATTTCATACCGCGAGGTAAATAGGGTGTCCCTATCCAGAAAGTTTTTGGCAGTGTTTGCCGAGTCAGCTAGTATATCATAATTTCTCAATGGTCACTAGAATTCTATATGTAGTTCATTATGTATCTATTCAGTAGAATTTCAAAAACATTTTCACAAGATTTAAAAGAAGTAAATGTAAAATAACCAAATTAATGTGTAAATGGGTAACAATAATCAAAATAATAAGTATTTATGTTCATAAATAAAAATAATGATAATTATATTATTTCAAAATGAAAATAAATTTATTTTAATCACAATGTTATTAAAATAATTACTAAGTTATGTAACAAAAACGAAATTAATACAAGATTGCGACAGCATAATTTAAATTTCTTACTAAACATACTGGGTGAATTTTTGCAGTGTGTTATAACTAGCTGTGCCCAGTGGTTTTAGCCGCGTTAATTTATGGAAAAACTAACTACTAAAATATATGATGTTAATAGCATATAGCCTTCCTCGATAAATGGACTATCAAACACAAAAATAATTTTTCAACTCGAACCAGCAGTTCCTGACATTAGCGGGTTTCAAACAAACAAACAAACAAACTCATTAGCTTTATAATAATAGTATAGACTAGATGACCCGGCGAATTTCGTATCGCATTTTTTCTAAAACTATTTTTTCTAAAATAAAAGTAGCCTGAGTTACTGCTTGTTACATCAGCTATCTGCCAGTAAAAGTCCAGTCAAAATCGGTTCAGCCATTTCAGAGATTAGCCGAAACAAACAAACAGACAGACAAAAATTGTAAATGTTGTTTTGGTATATGTACCGTCTATACATTCAAATGCAATTAGTAAAAAGCGGTTATTTTTATATTACAAACAGACACTCCAATTTTATTTATTTGTATAGATAAGCAGAAAAGAAAAGAGAAGAGTGATGGATATGAATGTGATAGATAGACGAAGGGGACGAGGAAGACTTAAGATAAGATGGATGGATTATGTTATAGAGGATATGAAAGATAAGAGAGTTACTGTAAAGATGACGGCTGATAAGGAAGTGTAGAAGAGGAAAACATATTGCGCCGACCCCAAATAAAATTGGGAAATGGGCAGGATGATGATGATGAGTATAGATAAGCAGCACACTCACGGAAGCAGTGCCAGCAGTGACCAGCCCCTCCTTCTTGAAGACGGGCGGCAGCTTGCGGAGCCCCTCGAGCGTGGTCTGCGGCCGCGGGTGCTCGTCCGTCTCCACCGACACCGGCTTCTTCTTCACCGTCAGCGACACCGGCACTATCTCCGCCTTGAACACGCCCGAATCGTTCGCTGGGGGAGGGAAATATGTTTGTTGTTCATTTGGAAATGGTAGCTCAAACTATTTATTTTATTATTATTATTTTATATTTTATTATATTGTTGTTATAGAAGTACACTGGAAACTCAATGGGGATGTTGACACTAATTACAAATTAATATAAATTTATGATTTATGATTCTTTTATTGAAATCAATCATAATAAATTAGATATCATTAATTTAAAATGTCAAAAATTGTACTCACTGTCACGTGACCTCAAACGCCATTTTGAGAATATGACGTCATTGGAACAATTTTATATGGAAATTCAACAAACTTAGTAGACAGGTAGTATTGAATATCGTTTAATGACGTCACGTGACTTTTTTGATGGGAAATTTGATAATGATTTTTATTTATCAATTTTGGGTTTTAAATTGAAGATTATTATTTTTATAATATTTTTTTCGTGAATATTGAGGTTCTATCTATAAAATAAAATTGAATCCTAAAATTAGTCAACATCCCTATTATCCAGCCCTCAGTTATACGGATTCGCGATTATCCAGACTATAATCCCTGATCAAATAAGTCGCGTCAAGTAACATGTACCAATTACTTTAACCCTTAGATTGCAGTATTTTGGTAATTGATTTTGGATAAAAAGTAATTTTTTTCTTGTTTTTAATAATTACTAATGGTTAATATTATGTATTATCCTATAATCTGTCGCATACAAAAGCATATACGTACATTCATCTGTAGCGACTAGTGATGGATTAATTAGCATTCGCATTCATTTTTAACATGTGAATGTTTCATTAGCACTTAGCAAATTAAATTTGGTTTGCGAAATTTCGTGAAGTGCGAAGTGAATTTCATCACTTCATTCATAGTATTCGTACTATAATATTATCATCATCCAGCGGCCAGTCGCACCCACGTGAAAGCGAAGTTGCGAATACTAAATTAAACTGTAAAAAATATTCACGAATAAAGTATTAGCAACTTAGCAGATGTCGCGAAAAACGAAGTTCGAGGTTAAGCAATTATTATCTTTGATATGCTTAGACTTAGAGTCGTATATTGAATGAATACGTGTGATTGTTTACTTAGTTTAAATTTTAAGCTGGGTGGTGTGAAGTACGAAAAATGAGGTTTAACAATTATTACGTTATTGTCTTTCGATTTTTTCGTATTTAGGGTCGTATACTGAATGCGTGTGATTGTTTAACCTGTATAATAAAATATGTATTATAAAAATTTAATTATATTATTATTATCTTAATAACAAAAGTGCAATTTGTGTAATTAAACGTTATCTGCGAGTAAAAACGACGAACGCGCTTTTTAATTCGCAGTTCGCACATAAACTAAAATTACATAGGTACCTACTTGATTTATTAACGTAATATTAGCAAATAGCATAGCAATAGCATTTAGCATGCTAATACTTATGAATTCACATGTTTATGAAATTAAAGCGAAATCGCATT
>CAWVQL010000446.1:0-37060 GCA_963932265.1 Thymelicus lineola
TACTAGAGAATGACCTAGCATAGAAATACAAGAAAGGATATTATTAGGAAGAATCAGAAAAATCTAGAAAATTTATGTATTTGATTTTTCAGACTTTTGTGTATGAAACACGTGATAAAGATACTTACACTACTGTTTAAGATAAATTTTTATAACTTTCAATGATATACAAGGAATTTACATAAATAGTATAATAGTCCGTGAGGACGTATTTTTTACGAAATACTTGAGTAGGCTAAAGACAATATGATTTTCAAGCACATGTTTTTTTAACTTGTTTTGTCTTGCATCAAAAAGTTTGTCATAAAATATTTTTTGTCATACCGAGATGGATTTTATATTACACTAGGAAATCGCCCTCGTTTCGCTTCGGGAAAAATAGTAAAAAAAATATAGGCTACATTGTATGTCACCCGGGGATATTGTAAGCTACAGTGAAAGAAGCTAACAGTGAAAGAATTTTTCAAATCGGTTCGGTAGTTTCGGAGCCTATTCATTGCAAACAAACAGTAAATTCTTTCCTCTTTATAATATTAGTATAGATTACGTTACCAATGATGATAACTGCGATACTTCCGAAACCGATTCAGAATTTATTGCGTTTTCAATTCGATCTCAATATATTATAATACAAACGCTTATACACTCATACCCCCGCAGTAGGTGTATACTGTGTCGTCGTAAGGATCGTCAAAGATCTTTTCTCGCGTTCAATTTTTTAATCGAATCTGAATCGAGTTAAGTACATAATTATAACTCAGTTTTGTCGGGAGTATAGCTTACTTTAATTTGTCGGTTTAAAATGAACGCCTTCATAACCAATCCATCAAATAAATTCCCTTATTATAATAAAATAAATGCCTGAGAGCTGTATGATCGGAGTTGAGTGGTCGTCGTTATCTTAAGTTCACTTTTTATCAGTTTGGTAGCTTAAAATTTTGACAGTGTAAAGTTACTAGAGTGGCAGCTTAGAACCACTAGAAGCTTAGCTAGAACCCTAGCTTACTGTACCAATAGTTTAACAGATTGTTAATTTACTAGAATTTCAATATAGTTTTAAGGCTTACTAGATACTAGATAACTAGAACGATAGTTTGACAGCTTGTTAACTTCGAGAAATAATAGTTTGACATTTTATTATTTTTAATACTAGGTTAATTACTAGCTTGCTTTAGTAGTCGCAATATCTCGCTGCACTCGTTGACATATTGCGTGCTCACTCGCACTCAGACCTAAGTGCGAGTGAGCACGCAATATGTCAACGAGTGCAGCGAGATATTGCGACTACTATAGTTAAGTGATATCTGATTAATTAAATACCTAATTTAACAATTCCCTACCATAACAGCTACCTACTCCACCCTCCAACAACTACAATCACACTGTCCTAGCTATGTAACACCCGACATTACACCTGTAAGTTTAGTAAACTTTACGTAACTAACTTCCGTAAGTTCCGTAGATTGCTTACGGTAAATTACTTACAAAAAACTTACTAATGTAAAGGCGGTTACATCCGTTCCGTGATGTTTGATGGAAGTCACTACTCACCAGTGTTGCCAGGTCTAAAAACTGGATTACGGTAGATTCTTCCGTGAAATACCGCAGATTCTAATAAAATACGCTAAATAGTATGAGATTAGAAGTATTTTCTTACTAAAATCAGATTTTTGAGTGGGTCAAAATACGATAAAATGTAGTAAAAACACTAAAAATCGTTAATGAATACGGTAGAGATACCGTAATTAAAGGTACCTGGCAACACTGCTGCTCACCAGTTGGGCTTCTTGTGTGTGATGGTCCATTGCTGGTAGGTGTTGTGGGGATCGCAGGGGGCAAGCCCCAGGGTGCGGGCGTGTGGCTGCAGCGTCAGACAGTGGCTGTGGAGACGGTGGACAAGGTGGCTGTGTTCGGGGTCATACCTGAAAAAAAAATGGATAGTTTTTCGGTCCTACCGCCGGACAGTTTCGGATGAATCTAGGTTCTAGATGAATAAACTGTTGACGATTAGCGCTGTGCGACCTGAATTACAATTTAATTATGTCGGAGCAAAAGTACTATATATTTAAATGATTTTGCGGAGTGACTCTTCTGTACCATAGGTACTACGTGGTACTACTATGTATTCTATGGTCATGATGAATATAGTCCAACACCCCAGGGAACCTATCAGACGAACATAGTCCCACACCAGGGTAACCTTTCAATTAAGCCCAACTACAATTCCAACTCTAGACAGCTAAATTAACCTGTAAATTTGCCAAAAAAAACAATCAATGCAATAACACAAGTAACTATACATAGTTTACTTACCTCCAAGGTCCATCAACTGTCCCCAGTCTGCAGATAGCCTGTTTGATGCTATCAGTGTCTCCCTCCACGCAGCGCTCGCCCACTCCCAGCTGGCCAGCCTCGTTCAGTCGGAACAGCTGATTGTTGCCCGCGCCGTGGCAACCTGACGTGCCTGCAACGTGACAGTGACAGCGGCTGTCAGTGATGTTGATATCCGGATTATCAATACGTACAGTTTGCAAGAGTTAGGTACGCAGGGCTTAAAACAAAAATGTTCCGTTCCTGTTTTGTTGACTGTAAATGGACGTATCTACGGATCAGGAAGGAGCCTTGTAGTTCTCTTGTCTATAAAGGTTCTTAATTATTATGCGTTCTCTCTAAGTCTGAGCAGGCGGCGTTCCTTGGGACAAAAATTAAGATTTCAATCCCCCCCCCCCGGGCCAGAAGCTGGGTATGCTCAGGCAAAAACCTGTACTTAAGGTCAAACTATCAAAATTTTAAATTGCAAATGTCCAAACGTCAATACTTGACGTATAGTGGAATGATCAATTAGGAAAAAGGTTAAATACCCTAATGTCAAACTATCAAAATGCTCGGAGTCTTAATTGATAAAACCTTCAAATATAAATGAGAAGTCGTTGCTGCTGTTATAAGAAATCTTATTTAAATTTTTAATTGATAGATTAAAATGACGGTCCTTTTCAATTTAGTTTTCTAATTGTAGCAAGTCAATTTGCAAAAGTACTTACCAATATAAGCTGGAGCAGGTTTCCCCAGGGTATCCAAGCAGAGCCCAGTGGCTTTGTTCTTCACCATTCCCCAATGTACATTCTTCGGAAGCCTCGGAAATTTGTCATACACATCATACGCCACATTTTCCATGAACCATGTGAAACTCTTGCATTTTAACTTTTCCTTCAAAGCAATCTGTTCACTGATATCTCCCATATCCAAGAACCTGGCCATTGGTTCTCTCGTATAGAAATACTCCTTATGTTCCTCGTCGAACCAAGTTTCGATGACCCGCTTGTAGTTGATCGTTATCAAGGAACCCTTCTTGTTCTTCGCTAGAGTACCGAACGAGTAAGGCATGAACGCTCTGTAGACATGCCCAACTCTCGAACAAGGCACCCACTCGATACTGCCACCGCATTGCCAAATTTTGAAACTCAACTCGAAATTCTCGCCTCCCCAAACAAGTAGACCAGGATCATAGGCCCCGATCTCCAAGAAGTAACGTCTGTTTATCGCGAACAGGCCTCCAGCGTGTGTCGGACTCTTGTAAGGCTCTGACGAGTGCTTGTGAAGACTCGCTTCCCTATCTGGCACTTCGTTCTCCTTGTACAACATGCCCCATTCAAAGATACCTCGATAATTGGTATCATGTTGATAGACCGGTCTATACTCGAACGTTTTGTGGTCGATGCCATCTATAACTGGCACAGTCATGATCCTGTAGTCTCTGTATATAGGAGCCAGGAGAGGAGGTAGCCAGTTAGTGTTGACCTCGCAATGGGCGTCCAGGAAAACTATGACGTCACCGGTAGCCTCCTGAGCTCCCCTAGACCGAGTTCGAATCAAACCTTCTCTTTGTGTATTTCGTATTAAACGGACTTTGCCGTTCCAACGCCGGATATAAATGTCAAGATTCTGTTTTAAATTTTCTTTGTCAGAAAAGTCGTCAACCTGCAAATATTTGGCTAACATTATCGAAAAAAAAAGAAAAGAAGGTGCTAGAAATAACTGAAATCTGCTAACCTACTCTTGGCCAGTGTAATGTCACTAAACCCTGTTACAACGAGTCAAACTATGGTTGAAGATAATCAACTTTTCAGAAAGGTTTAACATAACCAATCAGCAACACGAACTTACCAAGACAACCTCGTGAAGTATGTGTGGTGGGGACCTATCGATGACGGAGTGGACAGTCCGCATCAGTACGGAGAAACCTTCGTTGTGGAATACGATGATCACAGACGTACTGGGCAGCTCTTCTGGATAGTGCCAGTACTTGCACTCCTCGTTTCGTGTGTCCAGGACAGACCTGTTGGGAGGCAACCCTTTGATAAAATCTTTTATAATAGTTCAGCTCTCTAGAACCTTTATATTGTAGGTAAGCTCTGGGTAATTTTATATAGGAGTTACTACCTAAGCAAAAATCATTGCTTTTGTAACCCAAAAAATCTCAAGAGTTCAGTGATGCAGTATAATTACAAGACTAATAGACTTTTAGATAAATGTACCTACTTAATCTTAAATCGATAAGTCAACAAACTTACGTTTAGTGAGGGCGACCCAAACACAAAAAACCGAAACTCCCACCGTATTAAAACGTATCAAACGTATTAAAACTGCGACCGGCCGTTTTGAGCGGCAATGCGTCGGCGACACATTTAGTGTTAGGTGAAGGTGGCCACTTACCATCAGGAGACTCGTTTACCAGCTACTTACATAAAAAAGTCTCATATAACTATCCCCTTAAGTGGCAATAGGAAAAACGAATACAATATAAAGTATAAAGTTTATGTAAGACCATGGCTGTGAGTATGTATTGCGTAAGTTATGACAAAGCAATCACGCATGGAATTACCGGTTGAGTGAGCGTTACATCAATACCGACTTTAGATAGTATAAATGAAAGTCGAAATTTCTGTATCAGCTGTTCTAGCGTTTTAATTACGCTGTAGATTTTCTGGCGGTTTTTATTTAACTCAAAACGATCATAAATAAGTTTTATTGGTGCCAGCAATTACATCCTCTTCATCGCATGAATTGTCAAAAATTATTTCTTATGCCCCTGCGTTACAGTCACCCGCGTTACCGTTAATGTTAACGACTGTGCTGGAATACGCTTTACTTAGCGCGTTAGACCATAGATATTTCCAACAGAATTAAATCTTTTGATGTGTTGAAGAAACCGCTACCCAAGTTATCGCTTAATGTGTAATGGCATTCAAACGGCCATGCCTCTTTTAGCGCACTAACTGTTGGACTTATCTGCTATTCATTCTTAACACGTTAAACCAAAGATGTAGCAAGAATATCAACCACGCTATAGAAAAAAGGAAACATTGTACATACAAAAATTCCTGCTTCTAGGTTTACTGTTTCAGTAGGTACATTGTATTTAAATAATAGATATAGTTGTTATGATAGTTTCAAATTAATGCTCTAGTCAGGATTGATTGATCATTGATACAGTCAACAAATAAAGCCAGAGAACTTACTTACCGGTTCATAGCAATGTCATCTGAAGCAGCTATGTTCATGCCATACTCGGACTCAGATTCAGCAATATCATTAACACGGTCCGAGGCCATATGGTAGGCCTTCCCTTCCTCGCCAGGGCCTTTCCCTACCCGCTTTATTGTTGGCTCGAAGTTTCCTAGCTCTACAAAATTAATTAATGTAGGATTGAGAATATGTGTGCAAGCGATGGAAGAATGGAACGTTGATAGGATGTCCGGATGAGTAGGTGAAATATGAGTGTTAGAAAGGGATGGATGTATGTGAATGAAAGAGAGCTTAGAGAATGGCAAGATGGCGAGATTGCATGGGTAAGACGGAAGACGTTCATTCATTCAAAAATGCAAACGCAGTTATCGTTACAACAAAGAGATCCAATTAAACTATATAACACATTGTCTACTAACATAAATAACGAATTTAATCGAATATTCAAGCTTAGGTACATAGATATAGCCAAAAATAGTAAATTTAGTGATTGGGCTACTGTAGGTATTTATAAAAGTAGAAACAAAATGTATGACCTCTATGCCGAGAAACAATACAATTTTTCTCCAACTTTCCACGAGCATGTGAAAAATTATTCTAAAATCTTTAAAATCGTTTGCATTCAGGCGAAATCAATGTATATAAAGGACAAAATTATTAACTCGGATGACAAAATAAAAACGATTTGGAATATAATTAGCAGTGAGAACGGTAACGCAAAGTCCTGTGATTTCAGTTACGAATTGTTGATTAATAAAAATATAATCACTGCTGATAAAGACGTGGCAAGCGAGTTTGAAAATCATTTCTGTAACATTCCTATAACGTTAACCCGTTCACTAGCTTCTTCACCGGCGGAAGCACTTTCTATATTAAAAAATCATGTTAATGAATGTAACATTTTATTTGAATTTAAACATATAACCACTAGAGACTTAATTAAAGCATTTCAGTCTCTGAAGGTAAAGAATACAGGTGACTTGTGGGGCATCTCGGTAAAAATAATACAGTATATTATAGATATCATAGCTCCATATTTGGTCGTAGTTTTTAATAAATGTATAGATCTCGGTATCTTTCCAGATCTTATGAAATGCAGCAAAATCATTCCACTTTTTAAAACAGGTGAAAAAACTGATGTTAATAACTATAGACCAGTTTCTGTTTTACCAACTCTTAGTAAGATCTTCGAAAAGATAATACTGAATCAAATGTTAACCCATTTCAATAATAATAAATTATTACATCCTGAGCAATACGGTTTCATAAAAGGCCGGAGTACAACCGATGCCGGGGCTAGGCTTTTAAAGCATATATTTGAAGCATGGGAAGCATCACAAAATGCCATAGGTGTATTTTGTGACTTATCTAAGGCATTTGATTGTGTTGAGCACGAAACATTGCTGCTTAAACTTGGCCACTATGGTATAAAAAACAAGGCCCTTAGCTTGATCGCGTCTTATTTGAGTGATAGAATACAAAAAGTAAGCATAAACGATATTAAGTCATCGGGGTCACCGGCTGTGATGGGTGTACCGCAGGGCTCTATATTGGGTCCGTTTCTTTTTCTGGTATATATTAATGATTTACCACATTATGTAAAGAACCAAGCGGATATTGTACTATTTGCTGATGATACATCATTAATATTTAAGTGTGAAAGGAATAAAGTAAATTTCGACGACGTAAATAGTGCTCTTTCGCATGTGTCGCGTTGGTTCACTATCAATAACTTACTTTTAAATGCAAAAAAAACTAAATGTATAGAGTTTGTGCTACCTAATGTTAAAAAAGTCAGCAAATCTCTTAAACTAAATAATGAAACATTGCATATGGAGGAATCAACGGTCTTTTTAGGGGTGACCTTAGATAGTAAACTTCAATGGGGCCCACATATAACAAATCTCGCGACAAAACTTGGTAGGGCTGCTTATGCTGTTAGGAGAATAAGGCAGTATACTGACGTCGAAACTGCTAGGATAGTTTATTTTGCTTATTTCCACAGTGTTATGTCATATGCCATCTTGCTGTGGGGCAAAGCAGCCAATATAGAACAAATTTTCATTCTCCAAAAAGGGCTGTTAGGGCTATCTATAAACTTAAGTCTCGGGAATCTTTGCGTGAAAAGTTCAAGGTAATAGGTATACTTACAGTAGCTTCCCAGTATATCTTCAATAATGTAGTTTTTATAAGGAAGAATATAAACGCGTATAAACAAAATTTTGATATTAATAATCGCCAAACAAAAAGAATGTATCAATTAGTTACGCCTTCGTTCCGCCTAAGTAAAGTGCAACGATCTTTCATAGGGCTTGGTGTACATTTCTATAATAAAATCCCAAAAATAATACGTGACTTGCCAATAGAATCTTTCAAAAAACGTGTAAAAACACAATTGTTAGGCAAGGGATATTATAGTGTAAACGAGTATTTAAATGACAAAGACGCATGGAAATGATTAGCTCTGCAACCAGTTCCACTCAGAATAGTAAACTTTTGTATGATAATATCATTTTTGTAATATTTTTTTTAAAAGATGTGCTGAGGAGTTTCTTTAGGCTTTTCTTCTCCTCCATGACAAAGCACCTTCCGAAAAGCCAAAAAATGACGTGCATAAGTGTATCAATGATACCTATATGAATAAAAATATTTTGACTTTGACTTTGACGAAGGACGCAAGACGCAAGTGAAATTAAATAAAAAGAAATTAGTGAAGAAAAATATCTTTTCTTTTGCCACGCCCCACGCCACATTAATAACTTAGTAAATATTATCATGCCAACATGTAATGTTATGTACATTTGAAACTAGCTGTGCCTCACTTCACCCATGTTAATTTGTGGAAAAATCTACAAAAATATATGACGTTATATAGCCTATAGTCTTCCTCGATAAATGGACTATCAAACACAACAAAAAAAATTTCAATTGGAAGCAGTAGTTCCTGAGATTAGCACGTTTAACCAGACAAACTCTTCAGCTTTATAATATTTGTATAGATGTAAAATACTATAAAATTTGTATTTGGATTGAATTGCTAAAGGCCATTGAACATTTTCTACAATGCTGACGTCACCACTCCTCTGTCATTTTGTTTTTTTTAGTGTCTCCAAACTCAATCAAGTAATATTTTATTTGTACCTACTATATTGTTTGTATTTTTGTTTTAATTATATCATCTACCAAATTCAACCGGTTTTATCGTGCGCCGCACCTTAAAAAAAACAAAAGTCAGGCTATGTCAACAAAGGTACCATCGCCTTTGTATACCAACCAAAACAATACATTATACTTTGTGAAAAATTTAAAAGTTATTCATAAATAGAATTGAGTATTTGAAAATTGCTAGCTACAAATAACAATAATATAATAACAACTTTATAAAATAATTCAGTTTAATTTTATTTTGGTATACAAGCACAGATTTCCCCTTCGTAAGGTGGACTGAATCTGATGAAGATATAGAAAGACCTTCATATTCAGAGGACACAGGGCTGGATGGAGAGGATTCAGGCATGGTAGGACTTAGTGGACTTCCAAAGGCTTGTACATGGCTAAATTGAAATATTTGTTTCTCCGCCTAGAATGAACCACATATGAAACTAACATCTACAATAGTTCTATCTATAAATGTAACATTTTCATTCTGACATTAACTACCAATAATGTTTTTACATTTTTTTGCAAGTAAAACTACATGTTAAAAATTATATTTTTAAAGAAAATAATTGTAATTTGTTTGTTAGTGTATGTGACATTTAGTTTTGACCAATAAAGATCCTATTGTAATAAATACTGGAAAAATGTTGTCGGTTCAATTTTTGCATTAATCTCAAATAATTAATATTTGTACTCATAAAAAAATTGGTATTTTAATTATCAGTGGGAGTTTCGGAGATGGATTTTATAGATAACTTAAGCAGGTTCCTTGTATACATATTGTGACCATTTTTTTTCCTGTCAGAGCGGGACACAACTTACACGACCAAGTTGAAATACATAAGAAAATAACTGCTTGGCTTTATATTACTAGCCTACTCAACTTGGGTAATCTTCCGTGCAAGTTTAGTGCAATGAATTTGATGTGGACACTTAAGTAGGTGTTTGAATTTGATTTGTTTGGAAAAGCAGAACATTTTTATTCTCACTGCGGACAGCGGGACAGCCTGAAAGCGGGACAATCCCGGCCAAAGAGGGATGTATAGTATACATCTAATTTTATGACTGTGATTGTTCACATTTTTACATTAATTACAGGAATTCGTAAAATATGGAAAATGGCAAAAAATACATTGTTAAACATTATCGGCTTTTCTAATCTAATTTCGTAACTGGCTTGTATGCCGTTAGACGTACACGTGACAAAAACATCACGCACCGCCGGCTTACATAGTAGGTACAGACATAATAATATAACTGTACTCAAGAAGTATTGCCATTTTCATTAGAAGTTTCAAGTTATTTCTATTCTTACCAGTCTTTAACACAGGATACACATCTCGATGGAATTTGTAATAACTCTTTTGAGGGTCAGCGATTATATCGTTTGAAATACTATCGACGTTCAAGGAAGAGTTACTGGAGTAACTATGTAAACCGTATATCAACAGTAAAAGGATCACACAAACGCTTCCTATGCGGATAATCCTACCGCGTCTTACGTTCGTTATTCTCATTTTAGAGGTTTTGTTATTAGTACATTACAATAGAAACTTATTTTTGAATTAGATTTTTACGAGACAAAAATTGTAACCGTGTCGAAGAAAGGCAATGTTAGTGATGGCCAACTCGAGTTACTAACTCGGGTTGACTCGAGTTGTGCTTAGTTCGAGTTAACTCGAGTCAGATTACTAATGACTCGAGTTGAATCTCGTGTTTGGTCTGGCGGTAAATGAACGAATCAAGCGAAAGAGCGAGAGTACGATTTGTTCGTTAGATGCGCGCATGGATATTATTACAGTGTTGCCAACCCTAATCTAGATAAAAACTGTAAAGAAGCTTTCAAAAAGCTGTAGAAAACTGTAAAATTCTACTCAGAGAACTGTAAATAGACCGATCAATCGAGCATGACGGATAGGTGTTTTATCAAATAAATGCCAACCACGATATCTCAGAATAATGGTCTTCGTTATGATGTTTAGAAATAACGTATCTAAATTCCAATAGCTAGTTTTTTTTTTTTTTTTTTTTTTATGAGCTGCTCAAGGACCGAAAAACTTGTTTTTGCTTCTATGAAATTTCCCTTACATTTTATAAAGAAATGTCTTATACAAAAGTTGTAGGCATTTTAAATATCTACAAAATGAGGCCTGTTGCGTTAAAATTCATTTCGGATTTTTTTTATAAATTACAAAAAACAGTTCAAAATCGCTGTTTTTTGTTTGATTGTTTAAACAAACAGTTTGTAATGTAGACATCTGAAAATGTTATGGACTATTGTTTATGACGTATAGTATATGTAGTTTTTTTTTTAATTTTTTGGTTGCATATTTTTAGCAAAAATCCATTTGTTTATTAAAAAATCACTTTTTTGCAAATTAATTTCTACAACTTTTGCAAGTCGTTGAATGTTCTACCTGGGCTCATTTTCTTTCTTAAGAGTTGTACTTTCAGTTTGGTTTTATGGCTTATTGATTCTTCCAACAGGGACCTCGCAAAATTGATTGCAAAAAAGTGCTTACCTGCAAAATGGAATAACTCAACAAATAACAATTAAGGCGTTCAAACGTCATTTGCGATAAAAACAAATACGTTATCTGATTTTATCTCGTCGAGCTACCCCAAATCGATTGGTTATAACTTTTTGTGTGACCACGGGAACCCGAGATATCAACATTTTTTCCAGCTCGCACGATTTGAAACGTCCGTGCTCATTTCTCGTAGCATCTGATGCCAGTTATCTCTACCCTACCGACTGAATTGTCGTTGTCATAAACATTGCTTTTACTACAAAATATATCACTAAAACAATACGAAATATTTTTTACTGAAAATTTAACTATTAAACTGTATTCTCTGAAAATTTCAGCCCCATAGGTTGTAAAATGCAGCGACAGGAAATTAAAAAAAAAAAAAATTTTCTTGGCTCCTATTGGTTGTAGAACACTCTTTTTTTTTTTAAATTTGTGCCTTTATAATGAAAAAAGTTTCGAAACGATTCGCTTAATATTTGTTGAGTTATTCCATTTTGCAGGTAAGCACTTTTTTGCAATCAATTTTGCGAGGTCCCTGTTGGAAGAATCAATAAGCCATAAAACCAAACTGAAAGTACAACTCTTAAGAAAGAAAATGAGCCCAGGTAGAACATTCAACGACTTGCAAAAGTTGTAGAAATTAATTTGCAAAAAAGTGATTTTTTAATAAACAAATGGATTTTTGCTAAAAATATGCAACCAAAAAATTCAAAAAAAAAACTACATATACTATACGTCATAAACAATAGTCCATAACATTTTCAGATGTCTACATTACAAACTGTTTGTTTAAACAATCAAACAAAAAACAGCGATTTTGAACTGTTTTTTGTAATTTATAAAAAAAATCCGAAATGAATTTTAACGCAACAGGCCTCATTTTGTAGATATTTAAAATGCCTACAACTTTTGTATAAGACATTTCTTTATAAAATGTAAGGGAAATTTCATAGAAGCAAAAACAAGTTTTTCGGTCCTTGAGCAGCTCATAAAAAAAAAAAGAAAAAACTAGCTATTGGAATTTAGATACGTTATTTCTAAACATCATAACGAAGACCATTATTCTGAGATATCATGGTTGGCATTTATTTGATGCGAAACCCCCCTATTAATTGGTCTATAAAAAACAACGTAAAATACTAAGAAAATTATACTTGTATTAGTAAATCAACTTTAAATCTTGAAAAATCTACACAATTTCTACTAAAACTGCCTCGTTTTCAATTTGCACATACCTACTCTTGATTTTCAGTTTCATCTTTAATTTTAAAATCGTACATATTTTTATAAAATCTCTTTAAATGGCATTGAACTCATAATAATTTTTAATTTCTGACTTTGTTTTTAAAGTGTTTTTTATGGTGATGGTTGACTATTTATTCCTTAGTTTGGGTACGCAGCAAATAAAATAGATGGCGCTAGTATTATAAAGAAAAAAACTATAGATTTGGAGGTTTAAACTAAAAACTATGAAGATCGCCAGCTGATTAGCAACCGTCAATACGGTTTCCGCCACGGCAGATCAGCTGGCGATCTTTTAGTATACCTTACTCATTGCTGGGCAGAAGCAATCGAGAGCAAGGGAGAAGCATTGGCTGTAAGTTTGGATGTTGCGAAGGCCTTCGATAGGGTGTGGCATAAGGCATTACTGTCTAAGCTGCCTTCCTACGGAGTACCCGAGAAATTGTGCAAATGGATTGCCAATTCTTTATCGGAGTGGAGCATCAAGGTCTTCGTTGACGGAACATGCTCGGTTACGAAGCCCATAAATGCTGGTCCCACAAGGCTCTGTACTTTCACCCACATTGTTCATCATGCATATAAATGATATGCTGGATATCGGTGATATTCATTGCTATGCTGATGACAGTACCGGTGACGCCCATTATACAGGCCAAGCAAATCTTTCTCGGGTGCAGATTGAGGAGAAGAGGATAAAACTTGTGGCTGAAGTCGAGACATCACTGGAGCGGGTCTCGGAATGGGGCAGACTAAATTTAGTCCATTTCAACCCCGAAAAGACACAAGTTTGCGCGTTAACCGCTAAAAACCCCCTTTGTCATAGCAACACAGTTCCAGAACATTCCTCTTAACATCTCTAAAAGCATTGGGATCCTTGGTGTCGACATTTCGAATGAAGTTCAGTTTCGGGAGCATTTGGTTAGTAAAGCCAAACTAGCCGCAAAGAAATTGGGAGTGCTCAATAAAGATAAGCAGTACTTCACGCCTAAGCACAGGTTGATGCTCTATAAGGCGCAAATTCGACCATACATGGAGTACTGTTCCCACCTTTGGGCCGGAGCCCCAGCTGGCCAAGTGGATCCGTTCAATCGAATTCAACGGTGCTATTCGTCTATTCGACGATCCCAAGCTTACAGACGGATTAGAATCGTTTGAGTTGAGGAGAAATGTAGGCTCTCTCTGCGTATTCTACCGTCTGTACAATGGGGAATGTTCTGAAGAACTGTTTGGCTTACTACCTGCAGTTAATTTTCGTCACCGCACATCACGTACCAGGTTCCATCAACACTATCTGGATACCTGGTGTTCGTCCACAGTCCGGTTCTCACGTCATTTTCTACCTCGCACGTGTAAACTGTGGAACAAACTATGCATCGGTGTTCCCTCTAAGCTATGATATGGGGTCCTTCAAGAAGCGGGTCTATCGTCATCTTTTTGGCCGGCAATGCTTTGGTGACGCCCCTGGTGTTGCTAATGTCCATGGGTGGCGGTGATTACTTACCATCAGGTGACCCGTCTGCTCGTTTGCGTGCTCAAAGCATATAAAAAGTTAACGAAAAAACAGTAAATCTACAGTTAAAACTGTAGAGTTGGCATTTGGCAACTCTGGATATATATCTATACTAATATTATAGAGGAAAGATTTGATTGTTTGCATTGAATAGGCTCCGAAACTACCGAAAAATTTAGTTATGGAATAGTTTAAAAGACGAAATAATAAACATAATGGCGTCCTTGTCTAACGTATGAAATAAAAACAATCTAACTCTACAACTCTACAACACTTTTGTTTAACATCTCAATCAAGTAAACGAAATAATAAAGCAAATAGACCATTATGATTACAAACTCTATAATCGTAAGATAAAATATGTTTAAATTACGTAAATAGCAGGTTTTGAGCAAAGTTGATATTTTTGAGTTTTGTTTTAGCCTATAAATAGCAAGTTTTAATCAAATTAATTTACAAAATTCCAAAAAATTCATGTCTCGAGAGTTGGATGGAAGATCAAATATGTAAAAAAATAATTTGTGACAAATCATACACTCAGTTTCTTCCTGATAACTCGAGTTGTTCAACTCGAGTTCAATTCGAGTTACCTGAATTTCAACTCGAGTTTACTCGAGTCGTGTTTTTTCCGAGTTGGCACATCACTAGGCAATGTTGTTGATGACGTTATTGACGTTTACAAGTTGTTTGAAGTTTGACAGTTTGCTGTTTGCATTTGACACAAGTCCAGTGAGTGACAAGCATAGTGACAAGATGTCCATAGACTGCAATACCAAGTACCATGGATATATTACACTATCTGGACTGCTGACCTTGTAGAGGTACCTGAAGCACAGAATCGTTCGATGACGTCATATCTGACGTCATACCTTAAGGACTATTCGTCCAGTATGGATTGAGGTTGTCCTCATAATTGTAGGGTGTCCACACTTACTTAGAAAAAAATATTATGTCCTATTTTGATACGGTTCTTTAAAAGTTTTTCTATTGGTAATTTTTCTCGTGGTAAAAATTATGATATTGAAATAAAACATGTTATTAAGATTTCTTCAAAATTACCGAATTTAAAATATTGCAATTCTTTTGCCGCGCGTGTAAATGTTTGATGTTTTTATATCATCATGAAAAATCATATTCGAATGATATATCCTGGGACTATAGATAACATGGACAAAATAGAAAAATGGTCCTTAGGCATAGGCTATGACGTCATCCGTCCTCAGGTACCTCTACAAAATTACCTATCCAGTTAGAGTATACATGTGGTATACATCCATGCCAAGTACACTCCTCTGAGCAAGTACAGAATCAACAGTAAATATTATAAAACTTGAAATTAAATACCTTATTTTATGTACCTTTATTAAATTATCATAATAAATAATGAGGTGCATAATAAATAATCATACTTTTGCTTTAGCGCAATACTTTGATCTATGGACTTGTTGCTCTAGTGTGCTTAGTACGAGTTTTACGTGCTATATCGGGCTCGCAACGTAAATGCGAGTTGGCTATTTGTATCATGGAGGTATTTATGATTTGTATGGAACCATGGAATTTCCATCCGCCATCGTTGTTATGTTATTACTAGTGATGTTCCGGATATCCGTATTCGTGTCCACGGGAGAATAAAGAGCCGTATCCGTATCCCTATCCGTTAAATTTTTGACGGATCTTTTGCGTTATTAATTTTTTATACATAGATTCAATTCTATATAATAATAAATAATAATAATAATAATAAATTATTATTATTATTATTATATGTATGTGATTATGTAGCAATAAAATACTGTTAAATTTCAATCAAAGTATTTTTTATTTCTAAAAATCAAATATTTAGCATCGCAAATATATTGCAAACGTTTATTGTAATAAGCTAACATACCAATAGTACGTAACTTAAAAGAACTAAATCAACTGTCTAATATATAAATATTTAAACACATATAATACTTATATGAAGTTATTATAAAATATTAAGTAATTAAAATATATGTATAATGAGATCGATTGAGTTTATATCCTTGTGACATTTAGTATAAAAGTTATAATATAAGATCAGTTTTATAACAAAAATTAAAAATTTGTAATATATTCAATTGTAATTAAATGTT
This sequence comes from Thymelicus lineola, assembly GCA_963932265.1. NCBI lineage: Eukaryota > Metazoa > Arthropoda > Insecta > Lepidoptera > Hesperiidae > Thymelicus > Thymelicus lineola. Next base: position 16,089 of record CAWVQL010000446.1, read on the forward strand.
TATTCTAATTAATAAATAATAGGCACTTAAAAATTATAAGTCATAATTGAAATTAAGTAGTGATAAATTGTACTTGGCAGATTTATCCCCCAAAAGTCTGTTTCGATGAGGATTATGTTCCTCATACCTGCTGCACTGAAAAATTGCTCACTTGGAGCGCTTAAACTGACGACAAAAATAAATAAAATAATGGTAAATTTATAATCAACGTACGGAACCCTGTCCAAACGAGTTTAACTAGAACTTGTCAAGTTTATTTTTAACATATTATATTGTATGAGCAAATTAGTTTTAATTAATCATCATTAACAAATCAATCATTTTAAGATCCGTATCCGTATGCTTATCCGCGGATCTTGACGTCAATGATCCGTATCCCGATCCGTATCCGCGGATCTCCATTTTTAATCATCCGGCACATCACTAGTTGTACACACTACTAATGGTACATTATAGAAATAAATAACTGTATGGTATTGTAACATTTGTAACTCTATGCAAGCAAGGTAAAGGGAAAACTAGCTGGAGGGCTCTGTACCATGCTGTTCAATCCTGATGACTGATGATGATGCAGGATGGGTTTTTCCTGTGTACTACCCTCATAATATTTGATTGAGAGATATGAGTTGTAATGAAAAAATATGTTTTTAATTCTTACACATAGGGAAAATAATTCCTAAATCCATTAAACAGGGCAAACATAAGATATTCAGCCCTCAACAAATTAGTGCTATTCGTAAACGTAAGGCGTTGTTTTTTTTGCCATTACTTTATTACTGTACTAATACCAAGTCAATAAGCGTATTTGTTGGTACAATATTTTTATGATTTTTATGCAGAATTGGTGTAAAGTCGATACAGAACCGGTTCCCCGGTCGTTAGCTATCAATGGGTCCAAACCTGCCCGCTAGAGGATTCCGGTTGTACGCTCCGAAGAGGCATGGACACTCGTTCCTCGACCGCGATCGCGATAGATACAATATCGACGGTTGAAAGGAAAAATTGACTAAGCGACATTGAGCTAACTTTACAGGAGAGCAGTTTAAAGTTGAATTTTTAGAAAAGTTGTTGTATATGCCATAATATACATGATAAAATAAGGATTCCAAAACAGTAAGAATAACGTAGGTAGGAGGGTTAAAAAAAATATGTTTTTTTTCTAAAAATTCCAGCTTTAAACTGCTCTCCCGTAAAGTTAGCTCAATGTCGCTTAGTCAATTTTTCCTTTCAAGCGTAGATATTTATCGCAACAATAACCTTAATCTTATCTATATTATTGACGCTGCTTAGCGATCGTGCTTGTGCTTAGCTTACCAAGCGAAATGTTTTGGGTTCGACTCCAGACCGCCTCGCACCCGACGCCGATGCATAATTATGTTAGATATTTTTTATATTTTGCTGTCTTCGATCGTTATCTTCAAGAACTGAATAGGTAGGTCTTTATTAAGTTAGTCAGAGCGTTGGGTCTTCATTGTTGTTTAATAATAAATACCATTAGTATTAAGTTACTTATTGTTGTTTAATTATTGTTTAATTAACTTAACAAGGAAAAAGGTCGATTTTTGGGGCTTTGAAAAGCAGAAATAAGATTTCCTGCTACCTTATGTGTAATCATTAGTTAATCAATATGTAATCATTCTACCTACTTCTTCTTTCTCCTTATCGGCTATTTTATCGACATCTAGCTGAATAAAGAAATTTCTCCATCCCTTATTTTATGTTTTATAAGCACATTACACACCTCGTATTTTATATTCCCGAGGTTCTATGTGTGCGATGTGGATGTGTCAGCTCCGCTCATAACCGCTGTATTATATGGCCCACTCATCGTATTTACTCGGTTACACATTTTGTTTTTGTATCCTTATAAAATTCCACCACACGCGTCGCTTGTCCTATATACCTCACAATCGTTGGTCTTTACCAATTTTCCTTGTCCACTTGTGAAACCGGATCGCTCCCTGGCACATACGGCTATGGAGAAGGCAGACTTGTTTGCATCTCTGTTTGCCGAAAATTTTCGTCTAGATGCTGGCAACAAAGTACCTGTTAATTTCAGAAATGAAGAAAAATGGGGAGGCGCTTGCTGTCTCCCTTGACGTCTCGATTGCCTTCGCTAAGGGCTGGTATGCTAACCTTTCAAGCAAGCTTCCAGCTTACAGCATATCCCGCCTTATTCACTGGGTAGAGGACTTCCTGAGCGTCGGTCTTTTCGGGTTGTAGTCGATGGTAGTTCATCGGAAACGATGGCTACAAACGTTCGAGTTCCTCAGGGGTCTGTTCTTTCTGCCACTCTATTCTTGCTACATATTAATGACCTAATGCTTATGAGTTCAGCAACTTATCATAGCACAGTGGTAGATAATTACCTACTGAGTTCCAGGGTGAAGCCAAGATTGTGAGATTCAAGCCACTAAAACGCAGATGTCACGTCTCTATTCACTGCCAAGAGGAGCTCACTTCGGCTCCTTTTCAGAATGTGTCCTTTGAATATACCGACTGCCTTCAGTTTTAGGAGTTGAGATATCCTCGAAGCTCAACTTTGGGCAGTTTATTGAATTTAAATTATTCATTTTCATTCATTCATTCATATTATTTTAATGATTGATCACGCAGAATTCGGCACAGGATTGAGGTATGTCTTGAAGTTGGTCCCAATCCCACTTCCAATCTATTCCACAATCAATCAATTCCACGTTCGATTTTGGTGAGTGTTCTAGTTTGTCGGCAACAATTAAATACATAAAATGGAAATATTGGAAATAGATAAGTAACATGAGGTTTTCCTGAGTTTTCGCATTAAGCTCATATCTTAATAGAAACCTTAGTTAGGTAACCTATTAATATGTATTTTTCAATTGAATAACTAACATTTTGGTCAAGAAATGGATGCACGAAAACCCCGACTCAGGGATAATATATTCAGTGGGTCGATGTCCTCTGGTTACTTAGAAAATAAAACAACCGCACGTTCGTATATAAACTCGTCTTTTTCACTTAAAAATCACAATATTCCCTGCTACGCATTCGGCAGACCGTGTAATTTCGTAAATAACATTGGTATTAATATTTAAATAATATTACAACAATATGCAGGGCATTACTGTGATCGCAGTTCTGTTCGGCGTATTCCAGCAGTTAGACGCCAGGCACCTGGACAGGTGCCAATTAGTTCAAGAGCTCAGACATCATGGATTTCCTGAAAACGAGTTGGCAAATTGTAAGTGAACCTACTTACTTATTTAATAAAACCTTAGTGGTTAAAAGGCCGCCTATTACACGAATCTCTCCTCAGTTAGATATGAGATGAGTGCTCCAGTGCAGATTGGTGGAGATTACAAGATTTAATAAAATTGTATTAAAATGTAACATTTATTAGGTATGTCAAGAGTTAAGAGTAAGTTAGAATTTAGGTTCAATCGTTAAGAGGTGATGATGGCTAGTATTTTGATATACCTTAGTTTGGATGGTGGGAATCTCAGGAAATGGCGTTAAGAGGTAAGTACATTTTGATCCAAAACTTACATTAGGTATATCTTTAATAACCCAAATACGACGCACACTTGGTTTTGACGCTCACAATTTACAGCGTTAATACCAGTTAATACGGAATATTTGTTCTTCTGTTATCAAGTTCTTCAAGACAGGACCTTGCGTTGCGTTTCGCTCCAAACTTTATTACTTCGTCAGAATCACTGCTATAAAATGTTTATCCCCCTTGGCAAGAATCACTTCGTAATTTACTGTCCCTAACGTTAAAATATATAAGTTCATTGAAAATTCTAGATATCCTTGGTAATTAATGTCCACTTACAACATACAGTATAGAATGCCAAGAGAGAAAGCCGAACGGAAGACTGGTCTTTTGCCTAAAAGACAACTTGTAAAAGTAGTAAAATCAAAGGCCGTAACAAATGCGGAAAGGCATCCGAACTCCGAAGAGCAAATAAATAAATAGGGACAGTCAAAAGAGTAGTAAAAGAAAGTTATGTGCGTATCAATTTAATAATGTCCGTTCTTTATGTTTCAGGGGTGTGCCTTGTAGAGCACGAAAGTTCCAGCAACACGCACGTGATCGGCACCTTGAACACGGATGGCTCTAAAGACTACGGACTATTCCAGATCAACGACAGATATTGGTGCAACAGTGGTAACTCGCCCGGCAAGGAATGTCATGTCACCTGCAACGGTAATATATTTTTGTATATCAGGTAACACAAATTCGTGTGATTCCGTTGTCATATAGAATTAAAGGTCGTAGCCCATCTACACGACACCGCTCCCACCCAACCAAAGTATGAGAATTCAAATATAAACTTAAAATCGTGCTCTGTAGGTGCACTTTACTTACAGTAACAACAAAAATTAGCAGCCAGCGCGCGGTAAGCAAGCTTACCGCAACCTTGCCACTCAATACTTGCATCTACAAAGCACGATTTTAAGTTTATATTTGAATTCTCATACTTTGGTTGGGTGGGAGCGGTGTCGTGTAGATGGGCTACGACCTTTAGGTATGCAAATCGTTTCATAAATCACGGAGAAAATGGTGTGCACACTTACAAATAATAAGTAATTACCGAATCGAATTACTGGTAAGCTGCACGCAATATATCGCACCACTATTAATGATATAGCGCATATGAAATTGTGACAGTGAAAAACAGTAGAATAGAAAAAATATTTTTTTAAATTAAATTATGAATCAGGCAAATTTTAAATGGACTGAGAAGGTCCAGAACGTACTACCTTAGTCTAACGCTAGTTGATGGAATCAAGGGCTAGTAGTGACTATCCCAAGTTCCGCTGGACGATATTTTAAATTAGGTATTTGCTGTCTGAATGTTTCGCCAACAGCGGAGGAGAAAATCCTCAAAACGATATTTTGAATCATTAAAGACAAAGAATCAAGGAAGAAATGTGCTTGTCGCCAAAAAATACCTGTAGTTAAATAATGTGTATTTTCCAGAGCTCATTTCTGACGACATCTCGAAAGCAGCAACTTGTGCAAGGAAGATCTACGGAGTCCACGGGTTTAGGGCTTGGTACGCTTGGATCAGCTACTGCCAGGGCGCTCTTCCTGCCATCAGCCACTGCTAGATCATTCTTCATGTATGATGATGATGCCTAAAAGCCGATTTCGGCTACAGCGATGCTTCGGGACTCTGTCCAAGTCTGAGTGAGAGGGATATTGCGGGCACCTAAGAGAAACCTTCAATAAAATCTGGTATATTAATACCAATAATTAGTTCTCTTTTAATTTTATTATTAAACTTTTGGTTATTACTTAACAAAATCAACATAATAATTTTTGAGTTAACAATCAACAAGTATTAAGTATTTTTTTAAAGAAAACAAAACCCTTTCTGTCCGTATTTACCCGGGAAGTAATCGTTGCTTCTAAATTTTATTAGGCGTTTTATAATTAAGTGTTCATGCTGTTTTATTCTTTTATAGCTTAGTTTTCTATAACAGCATAATTTAAATCGAATATATTGTTGTTGGCTATTCTCATTAAAAACTTTAGAATATATTTTAATTGCCTACCTATTGCGTATGGAAGTTATGACCCTCGAACGCGAGGACCTCAGTTCGAATCCGGCACTACGGTAACTATGGTTACCGTGTTTGCTCGCACCTTTAATTTTAAAACAGATTATGTGGATTAAATAAAACGTGAGGAAACCTGCACACTGTAGATAGATCTCCGTAAATCGTAATATTAGTAGGTAGGTAGGTACGGTTACCTGTAGAGAAAAGTAACCCATCTGTTTAAACAGTTTTAATAGACAGATGGGTTACTTTTCTCTGCAGGTGACTGTACATATTAGCCAGCGAGGTGGACCATGGCGATGGTGTACCTAGGATTGCCAGATGGCGAGACTGAAATATCTGGACAAAACTTCAAAACGTCGGGATTTGTCAGGACAATTTTTGAAGTGAAACTTCTTTAGAACCGTTAGTGATTTGAAACCGGATGCAACGGAAAAACGACAGGTAAGATAATATAACCGCTAATTTCGTATTTCAATTTAAGTTGTCCGTAGCCCAATGGTCAGGACGTAGACACACAATGCTGATGCCATGATGATGCGCAGGTTCGCGTCTCAGAATATTTCTTTTTTTTTAGTTTTATTTTTTTTTAGTTTTATTTTTTTTAGTTTTATTTTTTACTGTTTTTAAATACTTTCAAATGCTCTTTTAAATATTTTCAAAGAATTTATCAACAAAAAATAAGAATTTCATTCTTTCATTCTGTAGATCGACCAGCCGATTATACAGACAGTAAAAATGCTAAGTTGTATTCATAGATGGCGTGAGGAGTAAGATAGAACATTCGTTTTATTGCTAGATAGATTTTTAAAAAGTGCTAAGTTGTATTCATAGATGGCGCTTCGATTTATTGCTTTAAGATTCGATTAGAAATAGAATTATTTATAAAATACTGTAATATACATGTTTTATGTATAACGGAACATTGGTTACCAAGCACTCAAAATCTTGTCAGTATAGGTAATTATAAATTGTCAAGTGCATTCTGTAGAGAGACTGCAATTCATGGTGGATCACTAATATTAGTGCACAACAATATGTCTTGTAAAGATCGTAAAGACATCGTTAGTCTTTCTATTGAGCGCACTATTGAACTGGCCTGTGTGGAACTGGAGCGGTTTGTTATAGTTTGCGCGTATCGACCCCCCTCTGGTGATTTTACTATTTTTGAAGATACATTGGAGGATGTACTTAAACGGTTATGTGTTTCTAGAAAAGGATTAGTGATATGTGGCGACTTCAACGTAGACATTTTATCAGATAGTACTATGGCTACTAGGCTACTAAGTTTGTTTAAATGCTTTAATTTAAATCCATTATTCAATGAGCCAACCAGAATAACTGAAACTACAGCTACTTGTTTAGATAATATCTTTTGCAATTGTGAGATTTTAAATAAAGAGATATTCAGTAAGTTGAAGTCAGACCACTGCGGACAAAAAATTTCGTTGTATAATTCAATCACTAAGAAAAAACAAATAATAAAATGTAGACCAATAACTAAAAATAAGATTTCAACTTTTAAAGAAAAAATCCACTCGGAAATGCAAACGCAGTTAACATTACAACAAAGAGATCCAATAAAACTATATAACACATTGTCTAATAACATAAATAACGAATTTAATAAAATATTCAAGTTTAAGTATGTAGATCTAGCTAAAAATAGTAAATTTAGTGATTGGGCTACTGTAGGTATTTATAAAAGTAGGAACAGGATGTATGACCTTTACGCCGAGAAACAATACAATTTTTCTCCAACTTTCCAGGAGCACGTGAGAAATTATTCTAAAATATTTAAAATTGTTTGTATTCAGGCGAAATCAATGTACATAAAGAACAAAATTATTAATTCGGATAACAAGATAAAAACCACTTGGAATATAATTAACAGTGAGAACGGTAACGCAAAGTCCTGTGATTTCAATTACGAATTATTGATTAATAATAATATAATCAGTGCTGATAAAGACGTGGCAAGCGAATTTGAAAATCACTTCCGTAATATTCCTATAACATTAACCAGTTCACTAGCTTCTTCACCGACGGAAGCACTTTCTATATTAAAAAATCATATTAATGAATGTAATATTTTATTTGAATTTCAACATATAACCGCTAGAGACTTAATTAAGGCCTTTCAGTCTCTGAAGGTAAAGAATACGGGTGATTTGTGGGGCATCTCGGTGAAAATAATACAGCATATTATAGGTATTATAGCTCCATATTTGGTCGTAGTTTTTAATAAATGTATAGATCTAGGTATCTTTCCAGATCTTATGAAATGCAGCAAAATCATTCCACTTTTTAAAACAGGTGAAAAAACTGATCTTAATAACTATAGACCAGTTTCTGTTTTACCAACCCTTAGTAAAATTTTCGAAAAGATAATATTGAATCAAATGCTAACCCATTTCAACAATAATAAATTATTACATCCTGAGCAATACGGTTTCACTAAAGGCCGTAGTACAACCGATGCCGGGGCTAGGCTATTAAAGCATATATTTGAAGCATGGGAGGCGTCACATAATGCCATAGGAGTATTTTGTGACTTATCTAAGGCATTTGATTGTGTTGAGCACGAAACATTGCTGTTTAAACTTGGCCACTATGGTATAAAAAACAAGGCCCTTAGCTTGATCGCGTCTTATTTGAGTAATAGAATACAAAAAGTCAGCATAAACGATATTAAGTCATCGGGGTCACCGGCTGTGATGGGTGTACCGCAGGGCTCGATCTTGGGTCCGTTTCTTTTTCTGGTATACATTAACGATTTACCACATTATGTAAAGAACCAAGCGGATATTGTACTATTTGGTGATGATACATCACTAATATTTAAGTGTGAAAGGAATAAAGTAAATTTCGACGACGTAAATAGTGCTCTTTCGCATGTATCGCGTTGGTTCACTATCAATAATTTACTATTAAATGCAAAAAAAACGAAATGTATAGAGTTTGTGCTACCTAATGTTAAAAAAGTCAGCAAATCTCTTAAACTAAATAACGAAACATTGCATATGGAGGAATCGACGGTCTTTTTAGGGGTGACCTTAGATAGTAAACTTCAATGGGGCCCACATATAACAAATCTCGCGACAAAACTCGGTAGGGCTGCTTTTGCTGTTAGGAAAATAAGGCAGTATACAGACGTCGAAACTGCTAGGATGACTTATGTCTTATGCCATCTTGCTGTGGGGCAAAGCAGCCAATATAAAACAAATTTTCATACTCCAGAAACGGGCAGTTAGGGCTATTTATAAACTTAGGTCTCGGGAATCTTTGCGTGAAAAGTTCAAGGAAATAGGTATACTTACAGTAGCTTCCCAGTATATCTTTAACAATGTAGTTTTTATACGGAAGAATATAAACGCGTATAAACAAAATTTTGATATTAATAATCGCCATACGAAAAGAATGCATCAATTAGTTACGCCTTCGTTCCGCCTAAGTAAAGTGCAGCGATCTTTCATAGGGCTTGGTATACATTTTTATAATAAAATCCCAAAATTAATACGTGACTTGCCAATAGAAACTTTCAAAAAACGTGTAAAGACACAATTGTTAGGCAAGGGATATTATAGTGTAGACGAGTATTTAAATGACAAAGACGCATGGAAATGACCAGCTCTGCAACCAGTTCCGCTCAGAATAGTAAATACTTTTGTATTATTATCTTTTTTTTGTAATATTTTTTAAAAGATGTGCTGAGGAGTTTCTTTAGGCTTTTCTTCTCCTCCACGATAAAGCACCTTCCGAAAAGCCAAAAAATGACGTGCATAAGTGTATCAGTGATACCTATATGAATAAAATATTTTGACTTTGACTTTGATTTATTGCTTTTTCATATCATTATCTTGAAACCAAAATTTTGGAAAGTTTCACTTCTACCACGTGTGAATTGCACACATTTTCTTTTTTTTTTTTTTTAGAAATAGTCGGCAAACGAGCTGATGAAAAAAGCGGCTAGAACGGCGGGCCGCGGGCGTCGTGGGCGCCGCGGCAGCAAACGCGTTCTATTGAATCGAGTCAATTGTCGGGATGTTTTGTATTTTGTCGGGACTCTGGACATCATGTGAAATGTCGGGACAATCCAGACGAATCCTGACCATCTGGCAACCCTAACTGTACCCCTCACATTGGGACAGATACCTCACATATACAGAACTATTACTGGTTATGCAATCATGTGCCTATGAAGTGGTACCGGGGATTTACCAATCAACTGTCAGGTGGAACAGTATGGGAGCTTACTACTATCTGCAATGAAATAACTAAATCTATGGATATTTCTGCGACTGCATTCAATCAGAGACATCAATGATGCATTAGATATCTACGAATACCTATTATAATATTTGAAGTTCAATATAACTTATTAATCTAATATAGTAGGTGATTCTTTGTACACTTTCGCCACTATCTGATGCAATGATATTGACGACGATATATTATCACATTAAGTAGTTGTGCTAACAAACTCGAACAAAATAAACTGGGTAACGCGTACAAAAAAAATAGTAGTAGCTTTGTTTGGACGCCATCTATTGAAATAGCTTTAGTGTTGCTACTCGCCAATAGATGTCAGTAAGAGTCTATTGTAGCAGTTTTACATTGCCTGAAAACACGGATAAAACGACATTTTCTAAAAATGAATCCAAGTTAGATCGATTTATCGCCCCAGAAACGCTCGTTTAAAAAGGTATTAGACAGTTTTAGACACCGCCCGACCGAAAATTTTTAGTTACATAATTATGTCAGATGCAAACAATAAATAAATATAAAAAACATAATCCTAAATCTCTTTCTATAATTCTGTTTTATTTTATTACTTAGGTACGTATAGGTACTTATGGTCGGTCGGGTAGTCAGAAATTATGAATTTGCAGGTTTCGTTGTTTTCACACAGACATAGCTGTTAACAAAGGCTGTGTTAGTCACGAGGCGGAAAACCCTAGGTACCGATTTTAAATTAGTATTCTGGATGGCTAGTCGATACGATCTTGGCTTTGACGGTTTTTACCGGCTTCGAAAACGGAAGTTATAATGTTTGATCAGATTTTGTGTCTATACCTACTAATATTATGAAGAGGAAAGATTTGATTGTTTGTTTGCATTTAATAGGCTCCGAAACTACTGAACCGATGTGAAAATTTCTTTCACTGTTGGCAAGCTACACTATCGCCGGGTGACATAGGCTATATTATATTATCAAAAAAATTAGGGATCCTTAACAAAACTCCAATAACCTAACCCAAGGTGTAAAAAATAAAGAAAACCGAAGCAAAGCGAAGGCGGTTACTCGTATTATATAAACCGATTGGATATAGATAAATAAAAGCTCTTAGTCGTGATGAAAGCCAAGCATATTTTATCAAACTAAATACAATAAATACGTTATGGTGTAAAATGATAACCACCTAATTTACGCACGGAAAAGCGTGACCTAAGTGCGCGTCTACGTCACATTGTGTTATAATATTATTATTAAATGTAACATTTTATTATATTTTATACATTTCGCACGCTCAGTGGAAAGAAGGCATTAGATGAAAATTGCAATTTTACAGGAGAGCAAATAAAATGCGCAAAACCTTCAAGATTAATGACAAAAATTTGAATAAAATTGAGCATATGCAGCTTTTGTCCCTTTTTCCAATTATATTAATAACTAAAATTCAACGTAAGACGACTTATGCTTTTTTCCACTGAGGATGCGATTTCTTTGCAGAATTAAAAATCAACACAACATTATGACTCACAGTGAGTCATTAATAAATACGAAATATTATGCTGTATCCATAGTTGCAAACGTTGCAGAATGTAACAGGAAAATATTGCTTTCAATAGATTTTCCTTCATCACTTATCTAGACTGCTGCTGTTGTTAGGCCAGTCACAAGTCAAGTGCTATATATATCTAATTAATATTTATTTAGGTGTTCTAGAATATATATTCTTGAAGTATATATTCTATATATATTTAAGTATATTTCTATAAGTTAATAATTTCTTCTAGAATATACATATATCAGACAAGCAATAGTACTTAGTTACTTGCATGAATAAACAATATCAGCATGCAATAAAAATAAAATAAAAAGTAATGTTAGTACGACAGATTCGTTCCCGTTACAGTCTTATTTATAAGTAGATAGTTACTCATTAAAGAAATCACGGTAAAGTCCCTTGGGCAATATAGCAAAGTAGGCAGTTCTAATTAAAATATATAAAACAAAAACATAAAAGGGGATTTTCTTCTGCATTGTAGAACAAAAAAGGTCAAAATATTCTAGACGTACACGTTTTTTTTTATTTGAACAGTGCATTTACAAAACCTCAAGACCGCATTAACCATTACTTATCAAGCCGAGAATATAACTAAAGCCGAGAGAGGTATTTTTGCGACCCTGCCTTGGTAGCGAGCCAAGCGAAGAGTCCCGGGTTCGATTCCCGGCCGAGGCAGACATTTATGTGACGAATAAATATTTGTACTCGGATGCAGGGTGTTATAGTGATGTGTTATTTGTGTTTTCCATGCTACCCGCAACACAGGGAATTCTGCTGTGGGGGTATGAGTGTATTAGCGTTTTATTTTAGCGTTTATGTAAAGTGGTAAATTAAATGAAGAACTATTATTGTTGGTATTTGCATTTAACGCAAAATCAAGGCGTCTTCACCTCCGCACTGCCTCCGCAACGCCTCCGCACTGCCTCCGCAAAGCCTCCGGATCGCGTCCGCACCGCACCGCCTCTGCTCGTTCTGCTCCCATGCAGTGTGTATTACAATGAAAACGATATGAGCATAAAGGTAAGTTTTGGTATGTATTTTACGAGAAATATTTTTGGCGGGATTAGGTTATTGTACTTAATAGGGTTCCGTACAAAAAAAGAAAAACGGAACCCTTATAGGATCAATCGTGCGTCTGGGCGACCGCCGCGGCGCCGTTCACAGCCAATTTACTCCGAAACTACTGGACCAAATGAGGTGTCATGTACTTTTTTTGTGACCCAAGGACTAAGGTATAAAGTAAACAACCGTATAAGTTTTGCAAACCGTATCATGTGGTACGTCAAATGACATGGCTTGTTGTAAGGATCTCAAATATATTTGTGTTATAGTTCTACAATGGATAGTTTTAAAATTATTCAAGAAAGAATGAAAATTAAAGCCAAAAATTGACATTCTTCCCCCCCCCCCCCCTTATCTCCGAAACTACTGACGTTAGAATTTGGAAAAAAATACAGAGAATAGTTCTTTACTTAAATATTACAGGAAAGTCTATGAGAAGTCTATGGTCTTAAAAAAACGGCAAAAATAAATAAAAGAGAAAAATAACGGTAAATACATAATCAACGTACGGAACCCTCTCCAAGTGAGTTTAACTCGCACTTTATTATCAATTCAAAATTAAATTTTGAAGCATTTATTTTTAAGCATTCAAAGTGAGAATGCAACTGTCGCATTTATATTGTAGCTTTGCAAAATATCTATTGCATATAAATTGATAATTACAAAACCGTGTTCCTGTAGCAGTTTTATTTATTTATTTATTTATTTAATCTTTATTGCAACAACCTAAGAATAGGCTTACAAAGGGCGGACTTAATGCCTATTGGCATTCTCTACCAGTCAACCCAGGGTGATGGTGAGAACATGTGGCAGGTGACAATAAATTGATCATTGAAAATTCTGTTCAATTCGCAGTAATTTCAAATAAGTATAATAATTCAAAAAAAAAAAAAAAAAAAGTAATAAAAATTAGTTATCTATCATAAGGCATATATAAACGTAAACAAATATGAATAATATACATAAATAAATTTAAAATAAATAAAAATTATATATAATACTATATATATATATATACATATAAATATATAAATACATACCAAATTAACATTGTTATAAAGCTATATTAATTTCTTTAAGCGACAGATGAATATGACTTTAAGTAATAATCTCGGAGGGATCTCTTAAATGCGACTTTGGAAGGGGCTTTTCTTATTTCCGCTGGCAGGGCGTTCCAGAGCAGTGTAGCCTGAACGGCTGTTTTAATTCATTAATAAACAAAATTGCAAAATTTAGCCTGCTTGTAATTATTAAATTTCAATTTGTTATTATAAATAGGTCTTGATAAACCTCAGTTCATTGCACTGCTCCGATAACAGATGATATTTCAGCATCCAGAGATAAAGAGGAATCCCCTTTTCTGCGCGATGACGATATGGATACAATAATAATACAGACCGCTCCTATATAAACGCATCTTTTCCTTCGACAAATCATAACACTCTGAACCCTGCAGTCATAACGACGGCTTATTTACAATATTAAACATACAAAATGAAGTACGCAGTAGTGATTTTGGCTCTCTCCGCCGTGTTCCTGCAGACCGAAGCCAAGCAGTTCACCAGGTGCCAATTGGTCCATGAGCTCAGGAGTCATGGATTTCCTGAAGACAAGTTGAGGGATTGTAAGTAATCTTTTATCGAATCTTTTCTTATTGTTAGTAATAACTGCAGACTTATGTCTTTATGCGAATCTGTCCTTTTGAGAATCTGTATTGTGCGAAAAATATAGTTGTTTTTCCCTCAGATTATATTTAGTTTAAATTGACTGCTTTATTTTTATCATATATTTTACTATAATAGTATCTTACCCTTTAAATTTCTACACACATATTTATTTACATATATATAATTATATAACTCATAATCATGTACTTACCATTAAATACCGCCATCGCTGTTTTCCGCTTCGCCCAAAGGTTGGCTGGTAGAGAATGCTCTTAGCATTAAGCTCGACTTTTATAGGCATCATTGTTAGGTATAATAAAGATTAAATAAATAAATAAATAAAAATCCAAACAAACTGTTTTGAATCAGTGAAAAGATCCATGCATTCCATTTGAACCCCCTTACTTGTTTATTATCGGTGGATTAACGACTAGAAAAAGACAGCGGATACCCAATCCGCTCTGGATTCAAAAAGCTCAGGACCGCTCAAACTAGCGCATGTTAGGGGAGGCCTATGTCCAGCAGTGGACATCTAAAGGCTGATGGATGATTATGGGTGATATACAATGTATCTAAGAGAAGATGTCTCTTCTAAAATCAACTGGAAAATATTTTTGTGCTCCGATAAGAAAGTTGGAGATCCAGTTGATTAGTTCCGCAATTTGCAAAAAATAATGTACCTGTGTTATTATTTATTGCTGTAACTTTTGGCTGTAAATCTATATTTTTAACAGCATTTTTAAATTAGAGTTGTTATATTCTATGTATTTTCAGGGGTGTGCTTAGTAGAGAATGAGAGCTCCCGGACTACGAATAAAATCGGCAAAGTGAACAAGAACGGTTCCCGGGACTACGGGTTGTTCCAGATCAACGACAAGTATTGGTGCAGCAACACCAGCACTCCTGGCAAAGACTGCAATGTCACCTGCAATGGTATGTCTCACTTTCAAATATCTCTTAAGCACTCATAGCCCGACGGCTTGCTTCGATCCTAAATAATCGACAAGGTTAAGCAAGAGCGGGCGCGGTCGGTGGTAGTTGGATGGGTGACCGCTAGTGGCGAAAATTCTTGAGCGTTTCCGTGATTCGAAGGGCACGTAAAGCTGTCGGTCCCGGTTTTATCATAAGATAACAGTCATCAAGCCATGTCGTAGGCCCTCGGGCGGTTTGAAAACTTCCGACACTCGGGTTGTCCATTAACCTCTCCACTCTCCACAAAAGGAGCGTGACATTTTTAATACCCTACTCATTACTCATTATGCAACAACTTGGGTGGCGATTTCTTCGATACATGAAAGGATTTTTCTGTTTGCCACATCACAACTGATTGTGATTGCTGTACCTACAACTTATCTATTATATTACTGTGGTTAGGTAAATATTACTTATAATTGAAAAAAGCCGGAAGTAAAATATTGATTTTCAAATAACCCTGTCTGTATATTTCAGATCTTCTTACCGATGACATCTCAAAGGCAGCGAAATGCGCGAAGAAGGTCTTCAAGCGCCATGGGTTCAACGCTTGGTATGGCTGGAAAAACCACTGCCAGGGTTCCCTACCCGTTATTAGTTCGTGTTAAGTATTTCTAGTGCACATATTAGTCTGTGTTCTAGAGTTAACAAGTCGTATTATAATTGACTATTAACTGAGGCTAATTCTCTATTATAATTTTAAATTGAAAAATAAATTAAGTTGAAATCCGATTCCTGTGATTTTTTTTATTTATTTATTTAGTACACACAAATAAAATTAGAAGACCAATAACAAACTACTAATAACTAACTACTTCTACTAAGTTCACTAGTTAGGGCACTGCTTATTCCATGGAGGAGATTCCTCCAGCAGACCCGCAAAGAGGAGTATTGCATTAGTCAGGCAAACTCAGTGTGCACGCAAAATATTAAATAAAATTAATTAGTAAATGTTAATTAGTAAATATTACGTAATCTAAAGAAAACAATATAAAATAAATAATACAGGCAATTCTAGGGTAAAACTATGAACGTGTAGAGTTTATTTATTTATTTATATGGAATTGTATTTCACTAATAGTGTTCCACAACTTGCTTATAACAAAGGTATTTTAAACCTTATGTATCTGTTTATATTTTTATGGAGTAATTCTATGCATAGTAAATTGTATGGAACGAAGTATTAATTTTTCTATAAGTGTAGTGTTTTTTTTTTCATTTACCCATATACAAGACTCAATTATGCACACCACAAATAGTCCATTTAGTTATTTAATTACATTAACATTATAACATTTATATGTCTCAAGCTGTGCTTAGTCAACATCTTATTTAAATCACGATGAAAACTACATCAAGATTAAAAATATCTCATGATGAACCCAAAGCCTATCACTGCACAGTTTACAAATCTCTTTTCTTTTTAGATAGGTAACTAAATATTATATTACACACACTTTTTACTTTAGATATTTCATTCTTTAACACAAATTACTTCAATCATTATTTATTGATGACTAGCTGTTGTCCGCAGCTTCGCACGCGGAAATTATTATCATATTAATCCCCTCTTTCGCTCCCTTGGGGGTTGAATTTTGATAAATCCTTCCTTACTGGATGCCACACCTATAATCTACGTCATCTACGTAATCATCTACGTCATCTACGTAATCATCTACCTCAAGAGGTATACGTGTGCGAAATTTGAAGTTTCTAGCCCTAAGGGTTTGGCCTGTGCGTTGATACATCAGTCAATCACTTTTGCCTTTTATATATACCTACAGAAGAGAAGATAATTATATAGAAGTTTTCGCATCACGTGATAAAGGTTGCGCATTTGGCATTTGGTTGAGATAAATTAATTATCTTTTCTTTCGCAAATCATAATATTGCTGACTCCTGAGTCCTGACATAAGGATGGATATATTTATAAGATGCCATTCGTGTTGGAACTCAGAAATCATGGATTCTGTGAATCCAAGAAGAGTGACTGTAAGTAGGGGAGACTGGGGCTGATCGTGACAGAGGTAGGTAGTTACAGCGGCAATGGTGGCTAAACAAAAAACGCTATATTGACGTGAGATAGAGACAAATGATCACACTACCACCGGCTGGCATGCCGCGGGAGCCAATGGCGCCAGCGCTTTTATGAGAAGAGCCCGTACATGTTGCCGTCAAAACCACACGTTAGTAACATTTTCGTTTTTTCGTAATATTGGTCTACAACCTCTTTTCCTTTAAAGCAGATATGCGTGTGTTATGATATTTGTGCCCTAATCCTTTCTTTTTGCAACGAATCTACGTTTATACAGTTATACTTATTCGTGTTTTTACTACTTAACCTTAAAAGGTCAGTTTTGGCTTTGGGGCTAAAAGTTACATTGGCTCGGGGCAGGTTATTATTTGTTACTACCTGCCCTGAGGTGGTGCTTGCCGACTAATATATTATAAATGGAACTACATAATTTGTTTTTTTTTAAACGTATTTGTAAACGTATAAAAGAAAAACTGAGCGTGGAAAAAATATCTAAAGAGATTTACGAAAAAGCAGCAGCTGGAAGAGGATAAAACTAAAAAAAATCGTGGCATTGCAAAATATCTTGGATTATGTCATAATATGTCACTAACAAGATATTTAAAAAAAAACGAAAAGAAGAAAGGGAAGTCAACTGAGCTAGGAAATATAAAGAGGGAAAAACGCCTAGGGAAACAAGGAAAATTGCTGTGACAAGGAAGGTTTTACATGACTCTGAGTCTGATGAAGGATGTGTAGATGATTATTTTTGCCTGGTGTGATGTGAATCGTTTGATCATAGTCGAGCTGGTGAGCAATGGGGATTCCATTCCGGGTTGGATTTGTAAGAAATGGTCACACGTAAGATGTGCTAAGGAAAATGTTTTATGCTACATAAGTTTGAATTGTGAAAGTGAATGTTCAGACTATAGTGACTGAACTGTTTTTTACCTTTTAGGATCTTATTGTTTTTAAATGGAAACTTCATTTATTTTTTGTTCATGTAATGAGGCATAATATTATGTTTTGTTATTGTATACTAAGTTTTTATTAAATAAAGAAATTTATAATTTTCTACCGGGTTGGAAGTTACTTAAATTTTATTTTTATGAGACGTAGGACTAAAAAATAAGATAATTTTGTTCAACGAAGTTAAATTTTTTTTGTTTTAATGAGATAGACATTGTAGTTAGACATTGTAGACATAATAATTGTAATAAACTGCCATTTTTCTTAATAAAAAGTGTTATATTACATTTGATTTTTGTTGTAACATTTGACCCCGCATAGTGTAACAACCAACCCCTGACGCGGGGCTAAAAGTTACACGTCTCTTTTCCTAGAATTAATTCATTTATGTCACTTCTAATAGTCTGGTATCTAAAATTGTTTTTAAATTAATAACCTGAATAGTTACTTAATCGAACAAACCTACATTCCGGTAAAACAATCAAACGAATAAAAAATTGGGACACTTTATAAAAAAAATGTCACGACCAGCCCCAGTCTCCCCTACGGGAGTATTGGAGTTGATTAATATACTGAGTATTCTTTTTAACCGATTTCAAAAAAGGAGGAGGTATTTAATTCGACTGTATTTTTTGTTACATCAGAACTTTCGACTGGGTGAACCGGTTTTGATGATTCTTTTTTTAATCAAAAGCTGGTGCTTATCACCTGCCACTTAAAGAGACGAGTAATTTTTGTGTTATCCCTAATTTTGAAGTCAGTTACTTTTTGTCAAGAATTATATTAAATCGGCTCTGTAATACTAGTTATAATCTTTTCAATATAGTGACAAGGGTCTGAGGATGTTTTTGTTGAAGCGCCACCTCATTGAAAACTTTCGGCACGTTGAAGGGTTTTCTCGAGAGTTTTCGTAGCGCTAAGTATATTTTTTGCAAGCCTAAAGTTTGAAAATAATGCTTGTTTCAAAACAAATTTTCGATGAAATATTCAAGCTACTCATAGTTGTTTTACATTATTGTTTAGTTTCTTTTAAGACGAAAAAGTGTTCATAATGTTTTTGATTTGAATATATGTATTTTTTTACATAAAATAGTAGACTAATGAGTAGACGAATCACTTATTGTTAAGCATAAACATCAGTAAAGAAATGAGAAGAAAAGAGAAGAAGAAACAATAAAATCGAGGCTTAACATATAATATTTTAATACCAAAATAATTCAACATCCTGAATGATGCAATCACTTTGTCCTTTGAAAATTCCGGCATTATATTGATAACTGCAATGAAACAAATAATTTAAATAAGTATGTAAGAGATTTTGCGTTGAGCTAAGTAATGTGTACAGAAGCACGCGAAGCAAGACGCCCGGCCCGCTATTTGGGTCAGGCTGAACAATGAGATGTTTCACGAAGTTACCGCATACTTCCAACCTCTAGTGGAATGCGTAGCGAATATTATCTTTCGCTATTCTGAAACATTTGCCTTCATACAACTACATTACTTACCACATTCTTCATAACAGATCTAACGTTTTTAGACGACTTCGTAGCTAAAGAAACAGTTCAAGAACAAGTTCCTAACAAGCTAAAATATTCAATATTAAATATCAGACCGTACTTTTTTGTTTATAATGTGCCAGCCTAACCTGTTGCTCACCATTTATCCACGTCTGTCATCCGTATTCATTCAACTTTTTAGGCTGTCGAAATAAAATCGGAACCCTTATAGTTTCTTCATGTCTTAGTGATAGAAAGCTGTAATTTGGCAAGGACATACATATTTATTAAAACTCCAGAATCGTAGAATAAAATATAGAAAAAATTTTTTTTTCAGGGTACTTCTCATACAGGTAACGTGAGTATGAATTTTTTATTCGTCGCGTACCCTACAGTGTGGGGTATCGTTGAAAAGGTCTTCCAAAAATACTATGGGTCTTTTAAGACTATTTTTGGAATTAGTGGTCCGATTGGGAAATATTTGGCTTTAAAGTGATAATTTTGGCTAGAGTCAAGTGTCCCCCCCTGCTGACTAAGAGGTTGGAGGACTAGTGAAAATTTAAAAAAAAATAGGCGATATGATGAATTTACAAGGAAAACTATCACGGCTATGTTAGCACAAGTAATTAATGAGTAATAGTCGATAAACTTACTACTTCGGAATCCCACATTGCACGTGGTCTGACACGCACTTGCCCGGTTTTTTTATATACAATGTGCCAGCCTAAGGGTCGCTCACCATTTCCACGTCTGCCGTCCGTATTCATTCGATCTTTTTTATACTTCGAGCATTCAAACGAGCAGATGGGTCAGGAAACGATAGGTCCGATTCTTGAGGCCCATGTTATAGCTTAGGCCATAGAGGGAACACTGATGCAGGAAGTTCGTTTCACAGTTTACACGTGCGAGGTAGAAAATTACGTACCTATGAGTTATAATATTTAGTACCTAAGTATAACAATATGATCTATGATTATAACGAGAAAGTTCTCTATTTTCAAACAGTCTACTCACCCTCAATTAATTTCCTTGCGGGAAAACCGAGTCTTTATCCACTTTGTTGTCTTTTAGAAAATACTAGAATTTCAAAGGGATAGAAGTTCTTTGTGATTCTTATAGAATGAAGCGAGGAACTGTTCATTTTTACACCTCTTTCAAGATGTATTCCGGGATCCATTCGCGCGTCCGGTTTGTAAGAATTTCTACATTTTAAAGTTTACGTGAGAATATCTCGGACGAGTAGCAACAAGGTTTTTGTTAGAGTTCCTCTTTAGAAAATACTTTTGGGTTAATGTAGTAGTAAGAAATAAGAATGCTCTTTATCCAGACGAACTGCGTGCTACAAGACTAGACTACAAATGGAAAAAAGTACGGAGAATGCATTGAAGTATAATGACATAGAACAGACATCTCGAACAAAATGTGTGTCCCGCCCGGGAGGTTCCATTTT
>CAWVQL010000447.1:0-41601 GCA_963932265.1 Thymelicus lineola
CTTTCGGGGTGAGTTAATTTAGACTGTTTAAAATTTTATTATAAATTTTAGAAAATATATTGCAGTCCAAATGCAATTGACATTAAATATTTCTTGACCTAACAGAACTATTACCATGTTACATCATTCCTTTATGCCTACATGTTTTTTTCGCCGTAATTATCGATTTCTTCAAATAAAATCTTGCTGGAATATTTTGAATTTAATCATTAAAGGAAAATAAATATAATGAAATTTTTACTTACGGCAATAATTTTTCTTCAAATCTTCGAAGATTATGTAACAATTTTATTAATTGTATTATTTTCTTTTGACAGGCATCTGTTCCAT
The DNA here is from genome assembly GCA_963932265.1 of Thymelicus lineola. Taxonomy (NCBI): domain Eukaryota; kingdom Metazoa; phylum Arthropoda; class Insecta; order Lepidoptera; family Hesperiidae; genus Thymelicus; species Thymelicus lineola. The sequence goes on from CAWVQL010000447.1 coordinate 331, forward strand.
ATCCAAAATTTCAGGAAACTTTTGAGGCTTTCGATGACTCAGCAATATGTCCTCAAATTGAAGAATTTGGTAACTCAATCGCAGGCACCTTAGATTGCTTGCATCTTAATATTTATGTTCCACAAACGGCTACTTCTTTGAACCCACTGCCAGTACTAGTGTGGATATATGGAGGTGGCTTTCGAATTGGTTTTGCTGGAAGATTTCTTTACGGTCCGCAATATTTAGTACGTCATGATGTCATCTTAGTAACAGTCAATTATCGCGTAGGACCATACGGATTTATGTGTCTCGACACACCCGATGTCCCCGGAAATCAGGGATTAAAAGACCAACTAGCAGCTTTGAGATGGGTAAAGGACAATATAGCTGCATTTGGTGGTAACGCTAATCAAATTACTATTTTTGGAGAAAGCGCCGGCGGAGTGTCGGTAGACTATCACTTGATGTCAGAACAAGAAAAACTTTTCAACAGAGTCATAATGCAAAGCGGTACAGCTTTGAGTCCATGGGCCGTTGCACAATCTGACCCTACAGCACCACTGCAAATTGCTAAGCACTTGGGCTTCGATACCGAAGATCTAGATGATTCAATTTCGTTCCTCGCAGGAGTTGATAGTGGATTAGTCATTGGTGCAGTTTCGGAATTACCACTTCAATTCGGTCCATGTGTTGAGAAAGATTTCGATGGTATTGAAAAGTTTATTGCAGATTATCCGATCAACACTGCAATTCCAAAAGCCAAGACGGTAACTATTCTAACTGGTTATAATAGCGATGAACAGTTGCTCGCATACATCAATAAATCTCCAGAAGATTTTAGTTACGAAAAAAATGTCTTTAGAAACAGTTTGGCCCAAGCATTCAACTTCGGTGATAATCTTGAAGAAATGGCTGACTTCGTTAGACGTTTTTATATAGGAGATGATGAAATATCTGAAAATGTAATGTGGGAATTGATAGACTTCTCCTCTGACTTTTATTTCAATCATCCCGTTCAGAGGAGTATAGCAAAATATTTAGAAAATGATGCTGCAGCAGTGTATCATTACACATTTTCATATGCAGGTGAAAGGAACTTTGTTAAAAAAAAGGTTTAATGTCGATCAAGGTGGGGCAGCGCATGCCGATGAAATTGCTTACCTGTTTGATATATCTTACGAAGTTGATATAACACCAGAAGATCAGTTGGTATTGGATCGGATGACCACGTTATGGACTAATTTCGCTAAATACGGGTTAGTATAGCATTCTTCCACAAATGAGCAGACGGATCTTCTTATCGTAGGTGGTTCATGCCACCCATGGACGTCCAATCAGAAAATCACCGATGCGTTGCTGGTAATGAAGAAAATGGAGGAACTATTACATGAATGATGGAAATGTTACTGGTTTGGCAAACATATAAATATGAATACACTCTAAATTAGTTACAGTAATAATAATATAGAACTGAATAATATTATGAACATGTACACTATTTTCACTTATGACATTGCATCGTCTATTAGGCTCCTTTGTCATTTGTATATTCTATCTATTAAACATACTTTTGAGTAAATCACGTATCAACTTATACTCGTAATTCGTAATTCGTAGGCGTAACGGAGACTTAATCAAATGCCACTTTCTTGTTAGACGATTGTGTATACCCTAGTCTGCTTACACATGCTTGTATATGTAACTGTGAGAACTTTTTATGAGAACTAATTGCACTTATTCAATATAAATAATTTTAATTTCTTTCCACAGGGACCCCACTCCTGAGACATCCGAGCTTTTACCAGAGAAATGGTTACCGGTGACCAAGGACTCGTTGAATTATCTGGACATCAATCTATATCTAACAATGAGATCGAGGCCGTTCAATAGACGATTATCTTTTTGGGATCTCTTCTATAGCATGAACGAGAAAGATTTAATAGGTTTTACAGACGAAGTATAAAATTGTTATTAAATTTTTGCTAGTATGTTGATTTCAATTTGCGTCTAATTTATGTTTCAAAAAATAATTATAACTATGTACCTGCAACAACATAACAGTATCAACAGCAATCATAAACCTCGAATTTGTGGTATGTAAAGAATTACATTTTCTTCTTAAACTAGCTGTGAAAGTGTATTGAAGAAATTAAGTAATTAGTAGGCATTTATTTTAGTAAGTAAAAATGTTGTTTATGAAATAAAAGCTGTCATTAACAAATATATATTTATTTTAATTTTTTCCTATAAAGTGGAATAAAATGTGAAATGGAATTGCAGTGTCTGCACGAATGGTGATGGCTATTAATTTTTCACACGAAACGACCATTAAAGACGAGGATTGCAACTTGTGAGACTTATACAAATAAATGATCAAGTTGTTTTAACGTAAATAAAATATAATGTAAATAGTAAAAAATAATGTAAATGAAAAAGCAAGGTTAAAAAAATAAATTATTATAAAATAAAATAAAATCGTTAGTTTAATAATATGAAATTGTAACAATATGTGCAATATAGGTAACGTATATTTGGTTCGGTTTATCGCCGAAAATTACGTAATAATTTTTTATTTATTTTACGTTACAAAGAAAATTCTGAAAATAGCATGCACCCATTAATTACTCGTAACAGGAAAATCACCTGGAAAAAGTAAGCAAATGACCATTATATTTCGAATTTATTTTATGTTGAGTGAAGGAAATAAGATAATTTGTTGAGATACGCCCATACACCGCATTACATACCTAAAAGCCATAATATGTTTAATCTAAACTCGGTGAAGTTCTGTTATGATAATGCACTTTAAATATATACGAGCGCCACATAATGCGAATTTAGCATATAAAGCCAAACTTAAGTTAATTAAGGATCGTTACAGTAGTTGAGACTGCTTCAGGCGAGCTTGTGAAGTTGTTGTTTCCAACGGAAGGCGGCAACAATATAGTCAATAACAACTAATAATACCACCGAAGATGTGGTTACCTAGTATCCATTGCTATGCTGATGACAGTACAGGTGACGCTCGTTAAGAGGGGCGAGCAGATCTTTCTTGGGTGCAGATTGACGAGAAGTCAGAAGAGGATAAAACTTGTGTCTGAAGTAAAAACATCTCTGGAGCGGGTGTTGGAATGGGGTAGACTAAATTTAGTCCATTTCAACCCCGAGAAGACACAAGTTTGCGCGTTAACCGCTAAAAAAGCCCCGTTTGTCATAGCACCACAGTTCCAGAACATTCCTCTTAACATGTCTAAAAGTATTGGGATCCTTGGTGTCGATAACTAGCGTCCGTCCATAGTTCGGTTCTCGCGTAGTTTTCTACCCCACACGTGTAAACTGTAGAACGAACTTCCTAGATCGGTGTTCCCTCCAAACTATGAGATGGGGTCCTTTAATAGCGGTTTTCTTCGAGGCCGGCAGCTCATTGGTGATGCCTCCGGTATTGCTGATATCCATGGGCAGCGGTGACCCATCTGCTGGTTTGCCTGCTCAAGGCATAGAAAAAAATCAACACAACCATTACAAAAATATGTATGATAAGTATGCAAAAGAGTAGTAGCTTGCAACTGTTCCTATATATGGAACAATTGTAACCAGTATTGATAGAGCCGTGATAATAAAGTAATTTTTTTTCGAATGGACTGTTGCAATGTTGCATTTTTGAAGTTATACTTCTTTTGGCGCGATGGTGAAAAATGATGAGAGTGAATTTCTACGATGCGCGCGCACACCGACACCTAAATTCTGCATCGTGAAGTTAGCTCAATTCTGTATTTTTTCTGTATGCAAAAAAGTTTTCACAGTATTTACCTTTTTATAATCGATTGAATTGATTCATAATAATCGATTGATGGAATATAATAATATATTTTATGTATTATTTGTTAATTATAATTATAATATTAATTTATTTCTTACATGTTTTCGTATTCCATACATATTAAAACTATGTAATATATTTAGAATGACCATTCAATCGTTACGCTAATTTTATTAAATTACATTTCGAATATTTTGACATCGATTAATCGATTGACAACAAAGATGATGTAATCCCTAATAATGTCATTTTGGTAACCATAGTATTTATAAATAACACCACTGTACTGTCATATTTGTCATCGATCTTTCATGTTTCTACGCGTGGTTTTTTGTATTTTTCTATTAAATATTTTCAGCGTACCTATTTGGAGTCCTATTTACTATTGAAACTCATCGACACGCACACAGTTATTTTAATTTACTGTTGTATTCGATTTCGTACTTGTGTTTTGGTGAATGTGTTTTCGCAGTTTCGCTACAATTTCTGGCAAACCAATACTATATGAATATGGACTACTTAATCGCCTGTTTTGTGACTGACAAAGGTTCAGAATAAGTCCTGAACACTGGATAACGTACCCTATACATCTTTAGAAGATCAGTAGTTTGCTGTGGCCATACTTACAATGAGTATGTTATGGTATCTTGATTGGGCAAGGTACCAACGAAATATAGCGCCTCCTGCACAACTAGACGAAATATTAATATAAATGATAACTAATAAAATCTCTTGAAATATGCAATAGCTTTTATTAAACAACCTTTTTATGACATTCGTTTTGGGTAAAAACCATTTAAGTAGTAGATAGTATAATAGACACCCGCCAACTTAGTTTTAACCATTAAACTCGTAGATTCTATTGGCAAGTCACGTATTAATTTTGGGATTTTATTATAGAAATGTACACCAAGCCCTATGAAAGATCGTTGCACTTTACTTTGGCGGAACGAAGGCGTAATTAATTGATACATTCTTTTTGTTTGGCGATTATTAATATCAAAATTTTGTTTATACGCGTTTATATTCTTCTTTATAAAAACTACATTATTAATTTATTAAGTTGGTTAACCTTAGCTGTGTGTTGTAATGTTTAGTTTGTACGATTCCCTAACATGAAATATTACATGTTTCTTCTGATGTATATAAATATTATTTACTAGGTTGATCCAAAAGTAACGATAGTAAAAATGATACACGTTCAAATAAAATAATGTTTTATTTTACAGTCTCCTAACTAATCAGTTCACATTCTCGGTAGTTATATTAAAATTACAACAAATTGAATTGCTTTAAATTGGGTTGGCATACGAATGATCCAAACGCACGCCTAATGATAAATAATCACTATCGGACGAACATGAATCATCAAAACTGCTCTCAGATTCCGTATCACACTCGTCTTTCAATTCTATAATAAATTTATCAATTTCCGCGTCTAAGCTTCCATCCATTTTACAAAACTTATCCTCAATATGTCGCACATGTTTTATACGCAGTCGGGTTTTTTGTATTTTTTAATTTTTTTGTGTGTAATAGACCTATAATTGATTCAGTTGGAAAAAATATTAGAACACGATTTCGTGAGCCATGACCACGTTTTATGCTATAATATGTACCTACGTTTGCCCAAAATTCTTCTGTATTTTCATTGAGCGACTCAGTTTCTTTTGTTTTTTGTATTTATAACACTATTTTCTATTTTAATTTTCAATATTATATTACATTGGTAGAAAATGCAAAAAATCGGGAGAAACGGTCGCTAAAACGGGATATCGGGAGACGATAACCAAAATCAGTAGATCTCCCGATAAATCGGGAACTTTTACAACACTCGTCACTTGACAGCAAGTAATGCTAATCTAATGGGAAGGTAATGACAGCTTGTCAGAGGTAAAATAACTGTGAACGGACTGTAGTAGTAAATAGTAATCGATACTTGTCTTTGGGACTAGGAGCACATTCTTTTTCTCTCCTTAATCTGTATTAAAGTTTAATGCCTGTCGGAAAATAAATTATTCTTCAACTGAACTGAATAAAATCTTTCATTCCCTCCCCCCCACAAAAACTGGTTTTACAGCATGGTATCGTAATAGTTCTCGTAATAGAACATAGATGGTGTTTTTACAATTGTAAAAACAGAAAAAAAAAAGATTTACAATTGATTTGTTTTTGCAATTGTAAAAACACCATCTATGTTCTATTACGAGAACTATTACGATACGTAGCAAAGTAATATTAGAATATACTACAAAATTAATCACAGATGGCGCTTAACACATATAGTTTGGCTATAGAGATTCGTAAATTAAATTATTTCAAAATATTATTTCATTTTTATTTTTAGTATTGCTGTTTTTGAATATTGTATTTTGAACAATGTTTTTTTAATATTGTTTTTTGATTTTTTTTTCATGTCAAAGAAGTATAACTTCTCACGCGCGTACAAAAGTACACGCACCCTTTTTTTTACATAACATTATGTTGTCGGCAAAAGAGTAGTAGTTCGCAACTGTTCCTATAAATGGAACAATTGTAACTAGTATTGATAGAGCCGTGATAATAAAGTAATTTTTTTTCGAATGGACTGTTGCAATGTTGCATTTTTTTACATAACATTATGTTGTCGGCAAAAGAGTAGTAGTTCGCAACTGTTCCTATAAATGGAACAATTGTAACTAGTATTGATAGAGCCGTGATAATAAAGTAATTTTTTTTCGAATGGACTGTTGCAATGTTGCATTTTTTTACATAACATTATGTTGTCGGCAAAAGAGTAGTAGTTCGCAACTGTTCCTATAAATGGAACAATTGTAACTAGTATTGATAGAGCCGTGATAATAAAGTAATTTTTTTTCGAATGGACTGTTGCAATGTTGCATTTTTTTACATAACATTATGTTGTCGGCAAAAGAGTAGTAGTTCGCAACTGTTCCTATAAATGGAACAATTGTAACTAGTATTGATAGAGCCGTGATAATAAAGTAATTTTTTTTCGAATGGACTGTTGCAATGTTGCATTTTTTTACATAACATTATGTTGTCGGCAAAAGAGTAGTAGTTCGCAACTGTTCCTATAAATGGAACAATTGTAACTAGTATTGATAGAGCCGTGATAATAAAGTAATTTTTTTTCGAATGGACTGTTGCAATGTTGCATTTTTTTTACATAACACTATGTTGTCGCTTAACATCATGTACCTAAATTATTTGTTTAATTAAAATTCGTTCTAACATAGCAACGTGTTATAATTTTATGATCGATATTAGTTTTGAGTGGGAAAGATAAAAGAAGGTCAATGATTCTTTTAGTTAGATAATATTATAAAATGTATTTAAACGTAAAACAAACCCTACTAAATTAGTCAGTGGGTCTAGAGAAGGCCGCACTCAAATAATTATCGTTGATGGAGACTGTAATAGGAGACGTCGCAGAGGGAACTCTCAAATCCGTAAGGAGGACTTACGACGATACGATTTTATAACAAGCATAAAAATTCTTCTTCGTGTTCGCTATTGCATTCGAATTGTCTCGGTTGGCAAGGACAATCACAGTTCTTTCTTATTTCTTTTATTTTTTGCTTGGCAACGTTGATGACTGTGTTGTTGACATCATGAAATCACACCACCAGGTGACTGATCTGCTCGTTTATGAACTTTCTACATACAAAAGCCAAGTGTCGTTCGAATATGTTGTGTAAAATTATTTTCAAAAAAAAAATTATAAGTTTACCATTCTTGTTGACTTGGTGTAGGCTTTGTTTAATTGGCTCTTCTCCTTTCTAACCTTTGTTACTTTGAAACAAACATCCAGTGCATTTCCTGCGTAATGCTCAAAGAGTTTTGCTGGAGTTATAAAAACCCTTTGCGAATTTACGAGTATTATATAGTTTGGCCGAGTCGCGCCTGAGGAAGCGACGGTTAATCCAAGATAATAAGATGTAATTTTATAAGTGTCCAACGCTATCTTGTCCCGGTTTCCTTACGCCTGTCGCCTTTTGAAGAATTAATCGTTCCAGCCAGAAATATTTTCCCTCCGGACAGCCGCCGCGCCTGTAGGCGTTGTGTTTTTAAAAAGAACCCCGGACGTTTCTTTTTCGCAGGAGTTGATACTGTTTTTTGCTGGTAACGTAATTTTACATATTACGACATTCAAATTACAAGGTGCAGTGCAGCTATGTATTATGTACATTTGTAAGAATAAGGAATAGGAATCACAAAGCGAAACCAGGGTAGATTAGTACCAAATATATTCGGTATTACAAAGCCTAGCTTAGTATGAAATAATGATGTATGAAGAATGACCGCGAAAAACCTTAAGGATGTTTGCATAACGTATTGCCGGCCACAGTTTACGTATCGACTTAGCCGGAGCTGATCGCGGCCGAGACGATAGCTATGAATACCCTTTGAATACAGAAAACTTTCATTTTAACTTGTGGCAGTGACCGGTGGCTATTCGTATTCAGGTTTATAGACGGAGGCGAAGGATAATAACTTTCCATATTTCCTTACGGGATGTGGACGCGCTGTATGAATCCGAGTGAAACATAAAGAAGAAGTAAATATCGTGGGGAGGTTTGAAGTGATGGGGACTGACTTTCAAATGCATCTACAGAAACTTTAGGTTATGTAAGCATAGGCTAGTTTATAAAGCAGTTTGTTTACATGGACAATTTTTACCCCCCTTGCTCCATTATATCTTAAGTATGACAGATGAGCCTTAAGAAGCCTTAAGAGCCTTAAGAATGTAAACAAAAAAGCAAATAGCTTATTTATGCCACCTGTTTACCGGCTTTTCACCTTTAGTCATGGATAGTACCACAGAAGTCACCGAAGGGTAACACTGACCATGGAGGAGATCTGATTATATCCCTTTTTATGCAAACCGAAAAAACTCCATGATGTAGCGTTTGGTAATACCTCAAAGAAAAATGTATCATGTAATTTATTAAAACATCGGAAGCTTCAATAGCTTTGAAACTTGTCAAAGCTAAAATACCCTATTCTGACTGGGCGTATGCATGACCCAAATATAATTATCCCCAGATTAAACGAACACGTGTTTCAATATGGCTTTCAACGGGACTGGAATATGTAAAAGGTTCGTAATGTCAAATTTGAATCCCACCAAAAACATAAATGTAAAAAAGGAGAGCCAAGTTCAATACAAAAATTATGCTTGGCTGTGGGCTTCGCCGCAAAAATAATGGAGATCTAAATGAGTGCCAAGTTCTATGCAAAATCTAAATATGTATTTATTGGAACAAAATAACATTATGAACAAGTATTAAACTCTATTTCTTTGCTTTATTGAATACCTATACCAATTGCTGTTATTTAAAAAAGTGAGATCCTAAAGTAGGTTAGATTTGACTTGGCCAGTTTTTATCAGAATAAAAATGTTGAATAACTTTATAAAATGACTGATGTAATGAATATCCAGCCGATCAAATATGCACAAGTATCTGCTTAGGTACTTGTTTAATTAATGTTTGGGCTGGTGTTGCGTTACGCTTATTTATTGTTAGTGATGGTCTTTGAGTAGAAGTAAGATTAGGTTAAAAGTGTAACCTTACTGTAAGGTAGGGTTCTGGTTTCCTGGATTGAAGAATATTGAGAGGGATATTAATGCGTATGAAAATATTATCAGACGAACAAGATATATCGAGCGAACGGAACGTATTAGCTGAGCTGCTGTTGTCAAATACTTCTCTCACGTCATCAACAAATGTATCTCGTAGTGATGGGTGATGAATGTAGAAACTGCGAGGAGTGGAGAGTGGTTCACTTAGATGAGGTGTACACTTTGGCTTTGCAACCTTGTGGAAAACATAGTGATCAGTAGTTAGAATATTACCGAAGCAACAATTGTTACTTATTCTCATCTGAAGGTTATTATAAAAATATCTATTAAACCTGTTTACTTACGGGAGCCCTTCGAAATACAGATAATGTAATAGATCCTAGTAATTTTTGCCTGTGTCATTTGCTTTAGAATTTCTGATCGCAATGCTTTTATCTCGTCGATCATATTATTATGAGGGCCTGTGGGCGACCACACCGGAGGTGTCTGACCGGCCCGAAACTGTAGGGATGTCACTAACAAATAATGGATGCCTTTATACATTAAGTTTTTTAAATTTAAATAGTCCACAAATAGACGGACCAACTGATGTGATGACATTAGCGGCTTTGTTGCCGGACAAAAAAAGAAGCGGAAAATCTGCATTATTTCTGCCTAATAAACTGCGACCGAAACACGCAAAGAAATTACGGTAAATTTTAAAATACCCTAACACTTATAAAAATATTCTAGTACCATTACTTTATAGAGGTTTAATACCAGTAAATCGGAATTCGCGTCTAAGTAAGCCTTTCTAAAAGTAAAAAAAATAGTGTAACAACAATATTATGATTATAACAGAAGCAGACGTATTGTTACCGCTGTAATTTGTGGCAACCCTACTAAGCCTACGAGCAGATTCACTTTCCCCAGACGTATGCCTTTTATGCTAATAGTAAGCCAGCAGCCTTATCTCGCCGGAAAAGAGTTTTTATTTATTTCACTCGCATCCGGACTTCCTGCTTACATTGTTTCTACGTGCTTTTTACCTTATTTTTTTCTACAAAGAATATATGTTTTTACGACGGAATGTTTGTTATACATAGATACAAGTGGGTTACCTATTTATTTATTTTACTAATATACCTACACACATTAAGTAGCAGTTGTTAATTAGTCGTAATTATTATGTTCTTAAGTGAACACTTCTGAGATTCGTTTGTCGAAAAGTAAGTACATTTTGATGGTTAAAGTAAACTGTTTTATTTGTTACCATTATTACAATGGAATGTACAAGCGTGAATGTAAATGCACATAATTTTGATTGGTATTTATTTACTTTTAATATTTATATGACATAGCTAAATATACCATATAGATATAAATCTATATAAATATACCATATCGATACCAAGCTTGGTATCGAAGTATTTTAATATAAGATATTATAAAGCGTGCAGAATAAAAGAAAGCATTATAACAATAGGAAGCGGTGATGGAATACGCTGCCCAGTGGCGCGGCGTCTTGACCGCACGCAGGGATTTCCCCTAGGACCCTCATTTAATTACGTTTGTGTTGCCAGACCACACTCGTGCCTCTTACCAGCGTTTTTCCACCCTACTATATTGTGTAATTGATTTCTGTATCGCAAAAGCAATGCTGAATACACGTCATTACGACCCTGTAACTTAGTAGGGACCCTGCCTACGAAGCGAGGGGTCCCGGGTTCGATTTCCGGCCGAGGCAGATATTTATGTGACAGATAAATATTTGTACTCGGGTCATGGGTGTTATTGTAGGTGTCGTCCAAGCCACCCGCGACACAGGTGAAGACGCAGGGATTTCCCCTAGGACCCTCATTTAATTACGTTTGTGTTGCCAGACCACACTCGTGCCTCTTACCAGCGTTTTTCCACCCTACTATATTGTGTAATTGATTTCTGTATCGCAAAAGCAATGCTGAATACACGTCATTACGACCCTGTAACTTAGTGGGGGTATGAGTGTGCAAGCGTTTAATTTAATTTTTAATTTAATTACGTATGTATTTAATTAATTTAATTTTTAATTTCATTACGTATATATACCATTTAACAAAGCTTTATTGTATACAACTCGACCGTTTGAAATATGGTAATTTATTTAATAAATTTAGATTATGTAGATTTTGTATAAATATTAATAAAAATTCATATTATCATAGGTATCTAAACAAACATTTCTAGATTAATGTTTAACAAAAGTAGGAGATACAGTATCTATTTACAAACACTTTTATGCATTTACTACCTGCAGTAAATGATTTGTGCAGCCTTAATATTGTACAATGAATACAATACAATTGTATTAAAAGATCATCTGACGCTCCAGTAGGATCTAATAGGACGCCACGTCCCATCGCGGCGGTGGCGGCTAGTGACGCTCCTACATTTCTCGTTCGATTTCCCACCGGCCTCTCATTTCATTACCTTTCGCTTTTATAACAAACATAATAAGTAGAGATAAAAGAATGGTTTTCAACTGAACATTTATTCCGAAATAACTGTGAAACCATAGTAAGTTAAGGCCATTTTTAGGGTTCCGAAGTAAAATCGGGACCCTTATAGTTTCGTCATGTTCGTCCGTCCGTCTCTCAGTCTGTACGAGGCATAGAGCCGAAACATTATTAGACAGATAAAGACGGAAAAGAGTTTGGTGTTAAAGCCCTCATATTTTGTTTTACTGAAACCATAAATCATTTGAAGGTACGGTTAATATAACATTGAGCGCACTCTAAAAACGAAAGTAAAAAGATTTAAGAAACACGAGTGGTATAAAAAACGAGGAAGCGTGCGGGAGGTAACAGGTCAACTACGTTTAAAAATAAACCTCGAGATTTTGGTTTCGCCTAAAAATGTCACAGCGGATTTTATTTGAGTTGGAAAAATAAAACGTGCCGCAACCGCGCCGGTGACGCTGAGGGCTTCAACCGAGACTGCTTCCGCTCAATGAGGGAAGAATGCTTCTCAGGTAACAATTTAAAAATAAGGCTACTTGCTTCCTTGGAAATGGTTAGTGCTTAGCTACCAACGAAATAAAACCTCCTTTCTTATCAACCTGTTTTACTTTTTGTGTCAACAACGAGTAATTAAGATAGGAGTCTGTTCGACTTACATTCTTATCGGCCGGGCTAATTGGTTCCGTATTTAAATCGTTGTTCAGTTAACATGAAACCTCATCAGTTCTACGGAACCAAGCTATCAATGGACATACACAAACTTTAATAATATTAATATACATAAGGAGAATAAATGAATATAAATCTAAATAAACTTACATGTAGATCTTATAACTAAATTAGTACTATATTAAAAAAGTATATTTACAAGAAATAAATGTCACCCAAAATTCCCAAATTTGGCATTGTACCCAGAACGCTGGCAGCATTACCCCGCTGTATTGCCAAACTAATTCTTTGGGCAAAGTAGCTGCCAGCCTTCAGGTCTCCAGAAGTGCGGACTAGTCGTTTCGACATGTCTTTCATGAAACACTTCATGTCTACCGACCACGTACCCAAAGTTTCCATTGCAAGCGCCGCAAACTCATAGTCTTCTGTAACAGAAGAGTATTTGCGACGCTTTAGAAACTGAGCGCGATCGGCTGCGGCCCCAGCTTTATTGCAAGTGTCATGCACATAAGATGGGGCCAAAGTGTCAACACATGTTACATCCCACACTAAGGTGCGACCTAATCTCCATGGCACAAGAGTTGCACCGTCGGGTCTCTTACCATCGTCTCTGCACATACCACATGGTTCTAACGTGGCAGGTACAGACACCGTGACAAGAGCCCTACGGATCAAATCATTAATTGTGCCATGGCGATACAATCGGCCAGCACTCTTAGCGCAGGATAGACCATGTCGACCCAACCGATCCACACTTTGGCCGCAAATGCAATTGTGAGGTTCACAGACTTTGGCACCGAGCCTGAGACATATGGAGATGCGTAGGGTTGAAGCATCTAAAATAGTGCCAAGATTATGTGAAGGCAGAGCGTGCAACCAGTAACTTGAATTCTCATCAGAAACCGCTAACAGTCTCGCCCTGTCCGTGTTGTCCACTGTCTGATCAAGGAGAGAGGCAAACGTCGACTTGATTCCGGGCATGTCCCAAAATTTTTGTTTTGAACTGTCGACGGGGATACTTTCCAACGGAAACATGGCCCTCCAAGCACTCAAAGCCTGACTCAAGCCAGTCACCCGAACATCAACTTGGTTTAAATTTAAAATATCGCTGATGAGGGTGATCGAACTGTGAGTCGAGGCTAAAAAAGCCGGAAGAGCCACACTTGCGGTGGAACGAATACCCAACCCACCTAATTTAATAGGTAGGCATGCCTGTCTCCAAGAATTAGATTCGAAATTTAAATTTAAAATTTTAGAAACAGTTTGTTTTAAGGCTGTATCGATAAGTTCTGTAACCAAAGGGAATTTCCAAACAGGACAACAACGAAGAAGATACATAAATTTTGGGGTGAATAAGCAAAGCCGAAGGAAATATATTGCCATATGTGGTTGTATTTCAAAAAGACGATCAGAAAATTGATTAAACAAATCTAATTTTGAATTTACCATATGTGTAACTGCATCCTCGAAAATGGGAGCACCTAATAGATTTAAATTCATTTTAGATTTGATGGATATTTCAGGAGTTATTGTATTAAATTTATGAATAATTTCGGTACGTTGTATGTCTGTGATGTCCTCTGAAATATACAATTCACATTTTTTGTCATTGATTTGAAGTCCTATTGTATTAAATTGGTCGATGACAGTTTTGAAATCATTAAAAACTGAGGATACAGTTCCACCTAAAGTACCATCATCAAGGTACCAAACGTTAAATTTTGAATTTAATTGAGTAATAACCGGATTAATAGCCAAACTGAAAAGAACAGGTCCAAGAGGGTCACCTTGTTGACATCCCACGGCAGAGTCGATTTCATTATTACCAAACATTAATTTTGAAGGAGTGCCATAACATTGCCAGACATAATCGAAAATTTCAGGAACTTCTTTTTGAATTTCAGATAAAAAAGCACCCCTGTGAACAGAATTAAAAGCATTTTTGATGTCTAATTTTAAAAGAATGTTGAAATCAACTCCATTAATAAAAGTACGAGCTGCATGCACAGTCGCCTCACAGCCGCTTTTAACTCCAAAACCAAGCTGTCGAGGTTTAAAATGATTAGTTAGCCTAGGGCGAAACTTGTGACAGCATACTTTGGAAGCTATTCGTCTGAGCGTACTTCCTACTGCAATTGGACGAATGCCTCCATCTTTTTTCTTCAGAGCTATAAGATTAGCACCGTACAAGATAGGAACTATTGTCTCTGGTACTTTTCCGGCTAACATTAAATTTATTAAGGCTGTCAAATGAGTTAAAAGCTTTCTCCCAGCATCACCCACCAACGGATTTGTGAGATCTTTTAAATGCTGAGGAGAGATAGCATCTAGACCACTAGCTGAGCCATTTGGGAAAGTACTAATTGCATTTAATACATCGTCCTCACTTACCGTTAGAGGTTGACTCTGAGAGAAATTCTGAATGTCAAAAGGCTGTGTGTTATTATTAATCGTGGGATGTTTATCGCGGAGAACTGTTAGGGTTTCCGATGTTGGTGCAGCTAATGAGTCATCTGAAAATAAAAGGTTAGCCGCATTTTTCAAGTTGCCGTCTGAAATTTTGTTTTCAATATTCTTAATTAAATTATATTTTATTTTAGAGTGTTCAATTTCAATTGTTGGGAGATTACCTGCAACGGCATTACTTTTAACCACATTCGTGACATTTTTGTTCTGATATTTTTTATTTAAATTTAAAGATTTATATGAGAAAGTTAGCAAATTTATCCATGCTTCAGAAGTATTTTCAGATACGATATTAGCTACACAATCAGATAGACACTGAGCCACAGTTGCACGGGCTGCCCTTGGGATGCGTTTGATAATAACTGTGTTGTTTTTAAGTTTAGCCAAAGTCTGATGAAGCGACTCATGGCTTACCCCATCTGTGTGATTTATGGAAGCATTTACAGATGTATTGGTGAAGGATGAAACAAGTAAATCGGAACGAGGAATGTGGCGACGGCTACAATGTATGGATAAGCCACGGATGCCTTTGTATAATTTAGTATCACTACAGATGGGGCAAGGCACTAACAAATCATAGGAATTTTGGGATGACATAAATAGTTACAAAATATAATAAAAATAAAAAAAATATTATCACAATCATAAATATTAAACAATCATAAATACTAATCAATACTAATCAATCATAAATACTAAACCATTTAAATAAAATTATATAGAGTTCATAAAAGTATCTCTAACACTCATAACACAATATCACTTATCACAATAACACGCCCACACCAAAGTAATTATTTTGCTCCACTGATAATCTATTATTTAGAAAATATCGTAATCTTGAACACTACATTTTGGAAAATGTATGTTGTAAATTATAATATTTTGTTGTTATTATTCACGTCATATATTTTTCTAAAGCATCATTTGAAAACCATGGCAACAGCGTCCTTGTCAACAAAGGTAAACAAACACAACAATAATAGTCTTTCAATGAAGAAAAGCTATTTAAATGATAGCACTTTTCTACTCTTCATTTACAGAAGGCATATTAAATACATTTTGTAATATATTTTGGACTGTAATTATAAGAAATTAATATTAAAATGAAATTAAAACAGGAGCCACCACTATGACGTCTACGTCTATCAATAGCTGTGTAGTGATTGTATCGCATTATAAAGTACCACCTAAATACTACTCGCATAAAGCCGTACTGGGGTGGCTTAGAATTCTGATCACAATCCTTCGGCATACTAGAGTAATACTAGAGTAAGAGAATAAGAGGCGAAAGACGCCGGTTTATATTTATTACATCATTATATTGTTATTCAGTCATTAATATCTTTCCGTGAAGCCTTCCCAACTAGTTACCATTCTCTTGCTTAAGTTAGCCGCCAAATGAATTGCTGTTCCGGATAGGGGGTTCGGGAGCCAGTAACTTCTTTCTTTCTTTCTCTCTTTTTTTTGTGATGTGCTTGGCGAGTGGTCTTCAGATAGGAAAGCTTACAACAGCTAGTATAAGACTTAAAAATGATCAGCACCGTCTTAGTACTGCGGTGTACAGTGTAAGACAGCGCTTCCCAAACAAAGCACTGCAACCTGTCATCAAATGTGGAAATAACAACCAGGATTGTGCAAAAGTAATAGTTTCATAGTCGTCGGTGCAAGGCGTTTGAACGTGTGAAAGGAGGTATTCGAGCTCGATTTGCGAGGCAGTTACAGCCGGCCTTCTACCCATTACGGTGACATTCGTTCGCACACCAAATCATTCTCTCGACGTTTTTACTAGCAGGAATTACCATGTTTATGGGCCGCTAAACATTTTTGACAGTTGCTAACATTAAATCACTTAAAAAATTATAAAGGTTTAGTAGTTTCGAAGATATAAGGTAATAGAAAAAATTACACACATACATACATATAAGATACGCGCGAAAACCCCATCCCATCCTTGGCAGTCGGGTAAAAAGTGCATGGACAATAAAAAACGTCCTTTATAATTTCGTTTACGTTGGTGGTAATTCCATCGACCTGTTTCTTATTCCCGCGACGAACGTCTCATCTAAATAAACGGATTAGGGAGGTCTTTGTTATTTTCATGCCTCCTGATTGCGCTGTGACTCGTCTGAGTGTTCGAATGTTGCCAATATCGCCTCCAACTGATAACTTCCTTTGACTTTAATCTATCAAAAAGAGATGATACTTCACGAAAGACAAAACTATCAGTCATGTTATAGTTTTTTAAATTAGTTAAATTTTGATTTAATTTTGATGATTTTAAGTCCAACCGATTCTGTACTACTATACAATATAATCTATATATATAAAAATGAATATTGCTAAGCGCATAACTCGAGAATGGCTCGACCAATTCGGATAATTTTTTTTGTGTATATTCTGTAAGGCCCACGGAAGGTTTTTATAATATTAAAAAAAAAATAAAAAAAAATGTGTGGGCAATACTAAAATCAATACTTTTGTTTTCACATCAAATTCTTATTATATTTTATTTTTATTATATATATATATTCTTATTATATTTAAAAAAGATCTGAGAAACCATCAAAACCGATTTGGTGGAGCGATGATCAAGTCCTCCATTTTGTGGAAATACGTCAAGATACATTTAAACAAGAATATGCGTGTACAAATGCAAAATGATCAATCTGGAGAAATATTTTCTAAATAACTCATTGACCTTGGTAATGGCAAAATCCCGGTTGATGATTCGACTGGCAACATTATATTTTCTGTTAATTTTTGTCAGTTTACTGAAACAACAACCGAGCTCCTCAGCCGAGCTCATACAAAAGGTGTACCCAAACGTCTCTCAAAATTACTAAGATCATTTTTGGCTGAGCGAACGCGCTATATTAGCTGCCAAAAACACGGATGTATACGAAATAAACTTCAAAATGAAATTGCAGGTGAATTAAAGACATACAAATCAGTTGATTAGGCAACTAATCAAGACAAGATGATGACTATCCACCTGAATTTTTAAACTCATTGGATTTTCCAGGATTGCCACCCCATAATCTTCAATTGAAAGTAAGATCGGCAGTCATAATGTTAAGAAATATTAACCCACCGCATCTTTGTAACGGCACACGGCTATCAGAAAAAAAATTACTTAACAATGTAGTCGAGGCAACAATTCTAAAAGGAAAATATAAGGGAGAAAAAGTGTTGATACCCCGCATCCCAATGATACCAACTGACGTACCATTTGAATTTGAACGACTGCAATTTCCAGTGCGGATTGCTTTCGCAATGACCATAAATAAATCACAGGGTCAGTCTTTAAGTATTTGCGGCGTTAATCTAGAAAACCCATGCTTCTCTCATGGACAGTTGTATGTTGCCTGCTCCCGCGTTGGGAAACCGTCATCTTTATTTGTTTACGCGCCAAGTAACCAAACAAAAAATATTGTAAATAAAGCATTAGATTAAAGCATTAAGCATTAGAATGAGTATCATCAAGTTTAAAACTTATTTTTGTAAGTAATCGTTGTTTATTATTGAGATATAAATAACGTGATCAATCGGAAAAAAAATATTAATTTTTACTATTAACTTTTGACAGAACGAAGTCTGTTCAGGCAGCTAGCAAAGACTTTCAAGGCGCACATCAATGTTAAATCTTGCCATTCCCTAAAATCTATAAAATACATTTGCAAATACATATGTAAGGGAAGGGGGGGCAAAACGGGGTCACGGGGCAAGACGGGGTCACCCAAAAAAACAAGTAACGATGCACACTACACGTTTGTTGTTTTCACTAATAGATGACCATTTTGTATCAGTATTTAATCCGACAGTGACCGGCGACTAGTCTGCAGTCGTTTGGTTTTTACGAAAATAAATATTTTTTGATGTGATTTCATCTAATTTTGAGTGAATACGGAAACACATTTAAAAAGCTAAGTGTTTTCATTACTATTATTGTTTATTTGTTGTGTTTTTGTAGAGATATTATTTATTGATATGTTTTAAACAAAATCACTCTAACTATAGATTTGTTTTTTTTTCAATTATTTCACATAATGTTACCAGTGGGGGCATGACGGGGTACCCCTATTATGTATGGTGGCCTAAAGGAATGATGTGAATGTTTGATATTGGAATTTTAATTTTGTTTTAGGTATTAAATATGGTACGAACGTACAAAAAGAAAAGTTCGACAGGCAATACATACATTGTACAAAACGTAGACGAGGATACTGTATGCCTGTATTGCCTTGATGAAAAACATACAAAGGAGAACCCCAATTTTCGGCCTCGAACCATATGTAATCTGTGCTAGAACATCGGACTAGACAAGAGTAAACTATATACCAAAAAAATCGTCTTATTTATAAGATAAACATATTTAAATCTTAGCTTCAGCTGCTGTTGCCAAATGAACTAAATAATGCAAAAAAGTTTTCACAGAATTTACCTCATTACATACGATTTTATAATCGATTAAATCGATTGATATTGATCGATTGATGGAACATAATAATATATTTTATGTATTATTTATTGATTATAATTATAATATTAATTTATTTTTTACATATTTTCGTATTCCATATAAATCAAAACTATGTAATATATTATAATTACCATTTAATCGTTACGCTAATTTTATTAAATTACATTTCGAATATTTTGACATCGATTAATCGATTGACAACAACGATGATGTAATCCCTAATAATGTCATTTTGGTAACCATACTAAATAACACCACTGTATTGTCATATTTCTCATCGATCTTTCATCTTTCTACGCGTGTTTCGTATATTTTTACTATCAAATATTTTAAGCGTATTTGGAGTCCTATTTACTATTGAAACTCATCGACATGCACACAGTGATTTTAATTTTCTATTGTATTCGCTTTTGTACTTGTGTTTTGGTGAATGTGTTTCGCAGTTTCGCTACAATTTCTTGCAAACCAATACTATATGAATATGGACTCCTTAATCGCCTGTTTTGTGACTGACAAAGGTTCAGAATAAGTCCTGAACACTGGATAACGTACCCTATACATCTTTAGAAGATCAGGAAGTTGCTGTGGCCATACTTACAATGAGTATATTATGGTATCTTGATTGGGCAAGGTACTAACGAAATATAGCGCCTCCTGCACAACTACACGAAATATTAATATATTATAATGATAACTAATAAAATCTCTTGAAATATGCAATAGCTTTTATTATACAACCTTTTTATGACATTCGTTTTGGGTGAAGACCATTGAAGTAATAAATATTATAATAGACACCCGCCAACGTCAGTGTAACATACATATTAAATAGCACTGTGACACGAGTATGATATAATCATAACCTATAATTAAGGTGATTCATTCTAGGATTTCCTTAGTTGGCCATTGCTGGCAGCCGTGAAAATTGGAGAAATTGAACTTTTTGCAATAATCTAATTAACAGCCAATTTCCAGTCTTGTCTACTTAGGCCTGAGTTTCTATGGAAACTGGGGTTCTCCTTTAAAGTCTGCGGAGGTTTGGGTGGCCTGCCAGCTGTACAGACGATGGTGTGATACAGCCTGTGCTGGTATTGACGACGAGAACCCAGAAGAAATTCACATCTGCACATATTGTGAATAAAATAACCATGTACCCCATACTGCCCCTACCACGGGGCACAATGGGGTTTTCATGAGGGTTTCGTAAAATTAAAATTTAAGCAATAATTGATTAGTTACTTCGCCAAATTCTATGCCAAATGATAACCCTAATATGTAACCAAAGTGCTATGATTATAATAATTACTTAATATATTTTGTTTATTCTGTTATTGGCTATTTCCCTTAACGTCCCCGTTATGCCCCCCCTTCCCCTAACAAAAAGAAGTGATATGATTGGCTGAGATGAGAAGGCTGTGATTGGAGTTAGTGCTGAGAATTTTATTTATGAAGTAGTAATGAAGCAATTTGGTGCATTTTTTCTTTTCCCATTCATGAAAGATACCCCACTGTAGCTCATTTAGCAGTCCACTTAGAAAATGGCCAAAGAGTATATTTTACTGCAAATAATGTAATGGTCTCTGATTTGTAAAACACACAAAAACTATAAAAGTTACAAGTAACAACAAAGTACATTCCTTGACTGTTAGGTGAAACGAAGTTCGCCGGGTCAGCTAGTTATATAATATTTTATTGAAGTATTAATTTATTACACGTCCTCATCGCGGAATAATTTAAGTTTTGGAAAAAGCCGGTAGTAAGCCTTTAAGATTGAACGCAGTGGTATAGGCAGTGATGACGACAACAGCGACAGAAATTCATTTTTATCGCGCCAAAGAAGTTAAGAGGTAACAACTTAAAGTATCTTGTAACAAATAAACACACACTTCTTTGTAAATAGAGGTAGCAATCAGAGCCGACAGTGGCGTACTTCAGTGTCTTCAGCAATCGTAGTAGCTCCTGTATTATTCCGTGAAAAACACAAAACGAACTGGACAGTGACAGTTCATTGATCGCTGTCAGCGGCGGGATGGCGAGATGGCGGCTCCGGACTCCGAGCTCGCGTCACGTGACGCTCTGTATTCACGGAGCGCGCCAAATCTAAATAAACGGATTAGAGAGGTCCGTGACGGCTGATGGCCGCTCTGTTTCTGTCGAGCGTCGAGTGTTGCTGGTGTCGTCACTGGCCTGACGGACACTGTACACGTCATCACTTCTGTTCTCGTTGAGGTAATTCGATTCAAAATGTTCCGCTCCGTTTTATGATTTTATTTGTAGCTGCTCGTGCGTTTGTTAGTAAATGTGAACATATACTTTGAGAGCAATGGTTTATAGCTATGCTAGGTTTTTGGAGCCACGAGGAGGAATATTTATTAGTGATGTACGCCATTATTTAAATTGTGGTGGCGTTCATTCAGAAATAGATCAAAACAGAGACAGTGTGTTTAGCGGACAGTGTCTGTAACCGGTGCTGGTATGTTGGGAAGTCTTCAACCTGTATTACTGCTTTATGAGTATACACAGTAGTTAGATATTATGTTCAGTCTGTGGTTCAGTTAAGGACAAGTACTATTTTTCCCGAAGCGAAGCGAGGTCGGATCTGGTAGTATCGCATAATTACAGATACACACTAAGGACTCAGATGAGACACGTGTTGGGTCAGTTGGATGGTGCCCCATGGGTAACGAGAAGCAGCGTCATAACGTATGTCTGTGTACAACGTGTTGCAGTCAGTAAACACACAGTAATGAATCACGTCGACCACCCGACGGCTATTTATATTAGTGGCGAGCAGTGAACAAAGAACGTGTTTTTCACTCATCACTCAAAGTCGGTTCCTTGTTTACTTTTTACTACACTCCGCTCGACCATGGCGCGAGGGATTATGATTTTAGTTATCCACGTATTTTTAACTGACTTCAAAAAAAGAGGTTCTCAATTTGGTTGAATTTTTTCTAATATTTGTTGTTATATGTGAATCTTCTCGGAATACAAAAGAATCAAAGTAAGTCAGCCTGTTTTCGTCTTTCCCTGCACACGAGTACCTGATATGTTAATATTATCCTACTAACTGTTGTCCGCGGCTTCACCCGCGGTAGAGTGACTTCGAAACGCAATTTTTAATTAATTAATTTAAAATATGCCCGTGGCTTCGCGCGCGTGGATATCGATTTTTTCCAAATCCCGCCGGAACCCTGACCTTTTCCGGGAAAAAAGTAGCCTATGTATTAATCCAGGGCTAGGCTATCTTCATTTTAATCTTCAGTCAAATCGGTTAAGTAGTTGTGGCGTGATTGAGGAACAAACATCCAAACATCTTCACTAACTTAATATTAATAGGATTGAAGAAGGCAACTTTCAGTTTCAGAAAAAAGTTTTGATTTATACGCCTGCGCCATGGAATGCCTTCGAGCGATTCAGGTATCTAGATGAGAGACTTGTGCCACCTTGTGCCCTCCAAAAGTTTGCCATTTCAATATGAAACACTTTTTCGCTTTAAATATTATTCAAATCGTGAATCAAAAAACAGTGATTGCGTAGCTTTAAATTAATTTTAAATCTTTCAAGAACAATGCAGTGTTCGTATTTTGACAACCTGTGTGGCGGCTAATGGTTAACAATGGTTAAGGGCTTTCGATGGGACCTGAGTAATGGGATTCCAAGTGAGGCAGAATTTTTAAATACTGTTTTAATATTTGTTCTCGGTCTGGGTGTATATTCTTAGTGCTGGGCTTACACTGCAACTGTATTACGTAAGTGTCGACGGGTAGTATAAGTTATATAGATGAGTATAAAATGGAGTAAATGTACGTGTGGAGGTAAATTAAACTACAACAAATATCTCTCCGTGACACATTCAGAACACATTTCAATGAAGGCACGCGGACACAACCAGGGCTGACAATATTCTAGTGCGCCAACTACATTAAAGTGTGTCAAAAGAAAAGTGGGTATTTAATTTATAACGCAATCGACAAATTGAGTTGTAGCGTTTGAATGTCCAAATTAGGCTTCCATATGGTAACACAAAAATTCATTAGTCAAAGGCCGAAATACACTATTGGTTTGATTTTGACTAAGCCTTTTTGTCAAATCTGAGGTTTGCTTTGGCAAAGGAGGTTTAACTGTAACACAAAATATTGCCTCAGAAGCGAAATTATTGATATATTTTACTGTATAACAGTTACGTTGTTCCAAATAATTCCATTCATCAAAACAAAATAGCCATTATAAAAATGACTGCTATATAAATAGTTAAGAAAACAATAAATAAGTTAAGAAAAATGTGATACCAAATTCAATAACATATCCAGAAACTGTTACATTAAAACTAATTTGAGTCCATTCGGTTGACCGGACTAATAACCGAACTACTGCCACTAGACCCAAAATATGACATATGAGCGCTCTGGCCGCGGCGTTGCTAGGCTTCTTCCAAGATAATACTACCCTTTGTCTTATTCCATGTCTACTTGTGTGCTAATTTATAAAAATTCGTTCAGCGAAAATCCGTGCTTTTATAATAAAATTTTTATTTTTAGACGGAGTTTTGTCACTAAGTGACCCGTGTTTAAAAGAGGAACAAGCATCCATACAATACTTTCATATTTATAATATTAAGTAAGAAGGATGGTAGGATTGTGTATCAGAAGTGGCGGTCGGCAGCCCTGCTGATAACCGCACGCCGCGCGCCGCTCTCAAGGTGAGTTAATAGCCCTGCAGTTTATATGGAGCATGCATGACGCATGACGCATGACGCACGGCTACAGCCGCTCCGACAGCGGCCCGTTGACTGTCTTGTGGATCTCGGTCGAGATATTTAGAGGACTCACTCGTAATTAAACTTGGAGTTTTAGAAACGCTACGATAAATATTATCGACAATCATAAAGAGAGTTTCTTTCAGACACCTTTCTGCTAATTCTTGACCCTGACTTGAGCCTGGACACTAATAGAAACAAGTCCCAGTAATGATTTTCACGAGTCGAACCTTGGGGTCTCACGACAGGACGAGATGTCATGTCTTATATAGTTTGAGCGATATTACCCAGTCGCCTCTACGAGTAGCTACGAGTCCGTAGCATGCTACGAAGCTCGTAGCAACCTACGTAGTTCCCGCTACGTTGACTTGTGTTCAATCAGATGTATACGCAAGCTCCATGTCTAAATAATTACCGGAGTCAGAGCAAATAACCAGAAGGTTCGCAATAAATATTTGACGAGAGAGAAGGTCCGTCGAAGTTTGACTGTGAATTGATATTTGGCTTACGCTAATACACGGGTTTACGATTCAAGGTTGACCACCCGAACTAAATTGTAAATTTACATTTCGATCACAATGAGTTGAGACAGCTGTTGAGAGTTGACTTTTGTTAAAACTATATTTTGAACACAAAACACCCCGAATAATAAAGACTCATCGCTTCGCAGGCAGAGTACAACAAACTAGGCTACAGGGTCGTCAATATTTATGTACATATTTAATAACACATGAAAGCGAGATTTTTTCGTCAGAAGATTAGAAAAAATATGGTCTGAGTTTTCAATATCCGACAAATGGGCTGCAAATCAGTTGCCAGGTTAAATGCAACAGGGCCAGGAGAGCTCGGTTTGGACTCAAGAATGGATGGATGATATCCTTGATCACTCTAGCACTATCCTCACCGTTTCATACAGTATTATACTGAATGTTCAGCTGAATGTCCAGTGTCCAATGTCCAGTGAAGTTTTCCAAGGTATAAATCAATCTACATATTATTGGAAAGTATTAAAAAAATTTGTTCCAAGGTTTCATCCGCATTTCTAAACAAAGTGACTAATGTAAAAACTTGTAAAATAAGTTTTTAGATATTATGTAATAATTAAACATAAAAGTAATGCTCAGTACCTACTTTACAATACATGCTACTCGAGACTACAAAATATTCACAAGCGTATCTTTCAGAGGTAACGTTACTATGGAAGTTCTATACAAAGTAAATCCGTGGAGTTCTACCAAATGATCCTGATTTATAGTGGACGGCCGAGCGGCCCTCCCCGCACCCCTCGCGCCCCTCGAAATGATAAAACTCCAGGCAGCCTACACAGGCGGAGAACTTTACAACGGAACTTGGCTCATACCTATCCTAAATACACCACGTTTAAAAGATTTATGTTTAAACTAACGTTAAGTATATTTTAAATGCAGGTTTTTAAAGAAAAGAAAAACTACTTTTAAATGTACATTACATTTATGTTTAGATTTAAACGTGACTTATTTTCAAAGCGAGCCAAGTAGAAGGTGTTAACGTGTACTTTACTATAACTTTACTATAATCCAATAGAAACAAGTACAGCGCACACTTTGTTAGCCAATACAAAGGAATTCCTGAGAGTTTCTCCCCAGCACCTCCCCAGCACCTCGCTAGCACCGAGCGTGAGACAGTATCGAGTGGGAAAGTTACGCTTCGATTAAGGAGATCCTTTCAGGTTTGTAGATCAATTAGTAATGTGAAACTGCCGACAACTAACTCAAGTATGGAGAGGGTTACTGATCAAACGATGAAGTGACTATCGATTTTGTTTTTTGAACGGTTTTATTTAGCTTACCCCGTTTGTTTGGATAAAGTCTTGCACCTAATTAGACCTAATAATATACCTTCTTATCCTCAGGAGTTGAAGTTTTTCTTATTGCTTTAGTTTAGATGACAATGATTTTTTTATTAGCATGACTATTACACTCAGGTTGAGCAAGGGAGCTTCTCAAGAGCAAAGTAACACTTTTTTGCATTAGTACCTATCGTGGTGCCTAATTACTACAATAAAAACATGTATTTAGTATTTAAACTATTAACTTGTTTCAATGTTAAATGAAATCATACGATAACTTGTATAATTGCATCTGTCTATGTTCTAAGCTGCTTGCAACATTGTATTTCAATTGTATGTAGAGGACGGAAGTTATTTCTCGATAATTAACAAGCTGTGTGTGTCGCAATTATCGTAATGTGATGCCACAGACAAAGATAGTAAATACATGTCTGTGTGTGATGCAGTCGGAACTAATATTACGCGCATTGAGTTTATTATGAATGCTTGGATTACGTTGTAATATTAATGACTTCTACTCTATTCATTATAAATAATAATCCATTCGACGAATTCGTCAAATCCAATGTGCAAGACTCGGAAACTTTTCCAATAATACTCGTAATCTAATAACCGACTTCAAATGAAGTACATTGTACTTTTGACATGGATAACATTGTCAGATCTCGCTCAAATTTATGTGGGACTACACGATAAGCACCAGTTTTCGATTAAAAAAAGAATCATCGAAATCGGTTGGCGCAATATTGAGTTATTCGTCTATTTATCGCGCACATACTTAATGCAAATTTAAGACATATGATTTTGACATGGATGTCATTGTCAGATCTCGTTCAAATTTATGTGGGACCACACGACAAGCACCAGCTTTCGATTAAAAAAAGACTCATCCAAATCGGTTTACTCAGTCCAAAGTTCTGAGGTAACAAACATAAAAAAATACAGTCGAATTGAGAACCTCCTCCTTTTTTGAAGTCGGTTAAAAATGGAGCAGCAAACTAATGAAAAGTGATGAAAATTCAAAATTTTCCGGCTGATATGCTTTTGGCCAAAAAAATAGAACAAAATTAGTCTGAGGGGGCGCAATCGCTAGTCGGATGGATGACCGCCAGCGGCTAAATAATCTTGAGCACTTGCGGGCTTCAGAAGGCACGTAAACCCAACGGTCCCGGTTGTCACAGTTATATCATTTATCTCGGTTGTTATAGTTATCATTAGCTAAGGGTTAAGCCTTGTCGTAGGCTTTCGGCTGGCATACTCTGCGGTTGGCCATAAAATTGTCAACCAACCAACATAACAGCTTGGTAGAGTACCAACGTAAAACTTACAAGGAGAGAAGTGTGGCGACTGCATCCAAATTGGTTCTTTGTTATTGAATACGAAAAAGAAACACAATTTATTGTCTAATATAAAATATATATTACAAAAATAAGTTTTGTTTATGAAATATGATGCCAATAACATCTTTCTATAAACCTTCATAAACTTGTTACACTCACACAAGCACAAGATACAGGTTATCTAATAGTACCTAAATCGTGTTGTCTGAAACGAAATTGGTTTTGACAGACACAATCTAGGGAATTATATTGAAAGCCAGATACAAAAATACTACTATAGGCCACTATAGGGGTTTTATATAATACTACTCGTATAATTTATAAGATATACGAGTACAGGGTTAGAGCGAAATCTAGTAAGTAGTTTTAATGCGGATAAATCCAGTAGGAAGAATCTCCAAATTTCGTTTGAAGACATCCTGCTACGGTAAATGAAGGTCAAATGGGATTAAGCAGGTTTCTAAAAGACCGTTCAACTAAAAATTAACTAATCAACCATTTAAATAGATATGCTATTGTGAAACACCTTTCGAGTTGCTCAAAGCATGATTATTTGAACATGTCAACTAAACTCGTATGTAAATAAATGTACATTCTGAAATTATAATAAAAATCCACCAACCTTTGGAGAATCCAATATAGAGCTGTGGGAACGCTGCAGTGAGACTCCGATCGACCAGCAGATCAAACGCCGAAAATGGAACTGGATCGGTCACACGCTCCGAAGGGATCCTGAACATAATATGTTCAGAGTTACGGAATATTATTCCGAAGCAAGCCTTAGACTGGAATCCCCAAGGAAAGCGTAAACGTGGTCGTCCTAAGCAGACCTGGCGGCAGACGATCATCGTAGAGGCGAAAACAATAGGGAAGACTTGGAGCGAGGTTAAGCGAGAAGCTCAAGACCGAACGGGATGGCGGCGCACTGTGGACGCCCTCTGCCCCATCTAGGGGACACAGGAAAATAAGTCAAGTCAAGTAAGTCACCAACCTTGAAATGCCTCAACGAATCTTCATAAATTGTAGCTAAGAATCATTTCGATCACGTCAGTTTAAAAAAACTAGATCAAAATCGGTTCATCCGTTTGGGAGCTACAATGCCACAGACAGATGTCTACAGATACACAGACACGTCAAACTTATAACACCGAACTGCAAGGCTATTCTGTTTTGTAACTCGACAGCGGAATCCGCGATAAGTTTCAAAATTGAAGTTCGAGTCCGAGAGTTACTTCACTTCGCAAGTGCTTAGTAGATGATTAGACAATGACATATTTATTTGTCATATTTTTAGTCGTTTGACGTTCGAATTCGAGACTCACTTCACTTCGCAAGTGTGTAATAGATGATTAGAAAATGACATATCAAGATCTCGGACTCGAACTTCAATTTTGAAACTTATCGCGGATTCCGCTGTCGAGTTACAAAACAGAATAGCCTTGCTGATTGCGGTGGGGGTTAGAAATAAGCATGAAGTATATTTAATTTTACTCTAATCAATATTTTAGAGACTAGATTTCATTTAACAGATCTGTATACATTAGTTGATTTCAATTTTGATCAACCTTTCAAAAATTTCAGAACGGGGGGAGTTGACTATGTAACTGATCTGAGAATGCGAACACTATATAATCTAAAATTTTAACAAAAAGAACCGACTTCAAATGAAGTACATCCATTAAAAAAAGAATAATCGAAATCGGTTGGCGTGATATTGAGTTATCCGTCTATTTATCGCGCAAAGACTTATATGCTTTTGACATGAATGCCACTGTAAAACTCGCTCAAGTTTATGTGGGACCACACGACAAGCACCAGCTTTCAATTAAAAAAAGAATCATCAAAATCGGTTCACCCAGTCCAAAGTTTTGAGGTAACAAACATTAAAAAAAAATATAGTCGAATTGAGAACCTGCTCCTTTTTTTGAAGTCGGTTAAAAATTGGTCAACAGTGGAAACTACCGTCGACTTTGACTGGGTGTATCTTTACCTTTGCAGAGAATGCAAGCCTTTGTTTTCGAATCATGCCTTGAGGCTAATGTATTCAATGAACTAATATACAAACGTAGTGTATCGGGATAAGAGCACAAGGGGATAGGAGCTGTACGCTCAGCCCGGATTTATTTATCGCGGTCATCCTTCTGCAGATATATCAGTTTTTTATTCTCGCTCTTTTTGTCGAGAGTCACTCGGATTGGATTTGCTGTGATTTATGCTAATGTAAATAAAAGTTATAGGCGGCATCTTTCTGGACGTCTATCGTAATACTCGTCGTAGGGTTGGGGTGATGCCTTCTGTAGCATATTGTTATATGTGGTCTAGTTGAGAATTTTTACAATTTGTAAGGCGAAGCTGAAAGCCTCGCCTAAGTAGGTAACTAGATAATATCGATAACTAATGCAATTTCAGCAAAAAAATAATTTATTAAAATAGAGATTAGGTAGGGATTAGAGTGCAGTTTTTATGATGTTTGGAGCCCTTCACTTTACGACTCTCAATAACATCGTAAGAGACGGATAAAAAGGTTTATGGTCAGGAAATTTTTTAAAGTACCACAGTAAACTAGGAACCCTATACGTCGTCATGTCAGTCCGCCTGTAGAAAGTTGTAATTTGGGTATTCATCTTACATATTTATCTTGCTTAAAAGTGCTATAATAAAATAATTTATAAAAAATATCAAGACATGTAAAGTGGATAGTTGGGGGCGTGGAGACCATGTTTAAACTCCTACAACCATTTAAAAACTAACACAGCTAGGCAGGTTTAACCAGTTCACGAGTAATAGTCGACTGATCAACTTACACTGTGCCTGACCCGCATTTAGCCGGTTTCTGCCACTAGCTGTCACCTACTTTTCTCTCTACCAAGCCTTAGTTGTTTGACACGTGCAAACGCCAGAAACTGTGGACAACGTCAGGCTGAATGCTTCATAATTTCGCCTTGTTGGCCGGTTGCGAACGGAGCTTGTAAAGTGTACATGTCTACGGTGACGTGTACGTGTCTAAAATAACTTGTATCCGTACCTCGATGACTACAAATAATTTCGACAGTAGTTTTTGTTACAAAAGTTCATGGAACATTGCTAGGATAAACATTTAAAAGGTATCATAGAATCTATTCAGCATAGCTATAGCAGTGATAGCCTAGTGGTTAGAACGTTGGTCTCCCGAACGCGGGGGCCCGGGTTCAAATCCTGGCACGCACCTCTAATTTTCAAATATTATGTGCGTATTACAAGTTAATTATCACTTGCTTCGGTGAAGGAAAACATCGTGAGGAAACCTGCACACCTGAGAGTTCTCCATGTTCTCAAAGGTGTGTGAAGTCTACCAATCCGCACTTGGCCAGCGTGGTAGACTATGGCCTGTACCCCTCACATTGTGAAAGGAGACCCCGAGCCCGGCAGTGGGACAATTATGGGTTGTTGCTTTGCTTTTTTGCTTTTATAGAATCTATTCAGAAATATAAGCTGCGGTGCTGCTGCATACAAGATCCCGTGAAGTGATGCATTAAAAGCTGTAAGAAATTTCATGAAAGAATCAGCCAGTTATCGGGCTTGAAAAGCTTAATGAAACGTTCATGTTAGTGTTTTTATTGCTTTAAGCATTTAAAATGCTACACAGTTTAATGCCTTAAACTCAAAAAAACAAATATAAAAAGTATATTAACGTCGAAGTAGGTCAAATATTAACTTTAATTGGATAAACATACGCCAATTGACATTGGACTAAATAAAGAAAGTCTAGCTCATAAAAGAAATATTTCTAAATGGAATTGTAGGGGAGACCGGGGGCAAAAGTAACAGTTTTTAGTTCGTGGCCGATTGTGCCAAAACTGTTGATATCTAACAAAATCCTGTTACTCTCCAAGAAACTTAGTTTAAGTGTCTACCAACTTGTGTAGTCAACGTTAGAGTACTAATCGTAATTATGTTGCAATCCCACTTTTAAAAACGAGTGTCGAGTGTTACAATTGACCCATAGTGCGGGGTTGTTTGTAACATTGTTTTGATGAACAATAAAATGACAATGTTAATGAATTTAGCCATATTTTAATTTTAAAAATAATCATAATCTTAAATACAATCAGTCTTTTAATTGGTAACTAAAATAAATGCTTTTACTTCTTCAAGCCGCTTCGAAACAAAAAAGTATCCACTTCTCTCTATAACTGATCAAAAGCGAATATATTACTGTCTAAAATCACAATTTTAGACAAATTATAAGCACTACGTAATTAAATAACATTTAAATCGTATATTTCTTTGATGAATTCAACAATAATCAACAACAACAAATTTGTATGAAAACGTGTGTGTTACTAACAACCCCCTGTTACATTTAACCCCTGTCATATTTCTGCGAACAAAAAGATTACAAGCACTACACGAACCAACAATACGAACAGCCCATCTCTAAATCCGGTTAAGGGGATCCACTTGAGTAGTCAGTGCTCCAGCCCAAAGAAGGAATGGATGAATTTCCATGTGCGGGCAATAGTTAGTGTAAAAATAAAAGAAAAATAGGCAAATAAATGTAGATATTTAAAATTTCCAAAATGCGCTTGATGACAGATTTGCGATTGATGACACTTTAATTATTAATAAAGATCACTTATTAAGATTTAATAAAATATGATGTTTAATATGTCATCTCTAATAGAAATTAAGCGTTTTTGTATTTTCAACCTAAAACGCGTTGAAGAGATGACGGCACAATGATATTAGAAAAACAAAAAAAGGATAAAGTTCCGACTAGATAGAAATGACGTTATGATTGCCCAGCCATCACGTGAAGATTTATTGATATATTATTTTATTCGGGTTAAGGTTAGGTGTCACTGGGTAGAGGTTTTCCCACGAAGAGGATAGCAACTAAGATATATTATTATGTGTAAACGAAACTTTTCGAAAACCGCATTTTCTAATTCACGCGAGTGAAGCTGCAGGTTTCCACTAAGTAGTATGAAAATACTAAAGATTTCTTAGTGGCTCAAAACATATAAATTAGGTAAAACAATTATTTTCACCTCGGGCTCATTTGTAGCAAGGGGTCAATAGTAACGTTACTATTGACCCCGAAAAAAATGGTACAATTGTTCCTGAAGACTGTTTTATTCAAAAACAAAAATAAATCAGAAACTCTGAACACCATTTTACTTTTGCGATAAGGTTTGTATTGTGTAATATATATAGATTCTAATATTTGTTGTTAATTTACTTATACTTTGTAAATTAAAGAGTAATAACTGATTTTTCAAAGTACGAAAAATTACTTCGGGGCTGTCCAAATGGCAATAGTCAATTACTCACGTCCACGCCGCTCGGAGCACATTGCTCAGTGGTTAGCCTACCCGAGCACGTTACGGCCTATGCCCCCGCGGTCGCACACTCTTCAGCGTTGCTTGCCAACCAAAATATCACCAACGTTACTATTGCCCCGTGGTACTTTTGCCCCCGGTCTCCCCTACCTGCGGCCACAGCTAATGTCGGTCGGTGGGTGTTTGGGTGTTTCTATCAAATTGAAAGTAAATTGATATCGTATCGACTCCTCTGGGATTGTTTTATTACATGATTCAGCCAAATATTATTTGTATTCCACTATTGATACGGCTTTTACTCAATTATCAGTAAGAAACCTAATCTCGCTTAGATTTTGGTAAGATATCCTATCATTGAACCCAGGATTTAGTGTCTGAGTTTAAAAATAGTCATAAATCCAGTGTATAAAGATTAACTAATAATTTGATATAGTTGAGTTGCTATCGTTCATATAAATATTAAATAAATAAATAAATAACGCTTCACACTCATAGCCCCACACTAGGATTCCCTGTATCGTGGGTGCCATGGACAACACACAAGACAAGGACACTCACACTCAGACCGAGTACAGAAATTCAAACTCATCATTCAAATTTCTGCTCTCGCTGGGAATCGAACCCTGGACCCTTGTCGCGGCGATCCGGCATGGTAACCATTGCGCCACACGGGTCGTCATATTATTACTATTACAACATTATTTGAGTTTTGTTAGCTACTCCTTTAAGGTCTATTGCTGTGGCTTTATTATTTTATTTATTTTATTTTATTAGTGTCACCAACAAGACAATTATATTATGATTACAACCAAGTCATGGGTAAACTTAAAACTTAATGTAGCCTTAATTATAGGTTACCACGACAGGCTCTATGGTCAAGCTGTTGTATAAAATTATAATATTTTGGTTTATAAAACAATTAACTAAGGACTTAAAATTTATAAGTTTTTCTTGTTATTACGTTACTAATCAATATTTTATTATATTTTTAAGGTAATAAAATGAAAGGTAAAATGAATAATTTATAACATAAAAATAAAGTAATTGAAGTTAAGTGTCAATGCTTGTTATTTCTGCTATAATGCTTTGTTTTATATTGTCTTGAATTTCAAGGAGTTATTTATGTAAGGAAAATTTAAAACATTAAAGCATGCCTTTTAGAAACTTCCTAACTTTTATCTTCTGAGCCACGGGAACAGATCTTTCTTAAGTTTTAATTTACATGTTGAATATTTATTTATTTATTCTTTTGCAACACCTTAACGTAGAGGTTACAAGGGCGAACTTAATGCCTAATGGCATTCTCTGCCAGTTGACCCTGGGTGATGGTGAAAATGTGAGGTAGGCAAAGAAAACAAAAAAAAGACTAGAAAAAAAAGATTAGAATATTGTTACTAAAATACCAAAGTACGAGTAATTGGAATCTGTAATGTAGAATTGACTAACAAATTGAATTAAAAACATATTATTTAGTTTCTTCATCGACCATAAACAATATATTTTACAAGATTTCAGATTTCAGTTTTTTTTTTTTAAAAAGTAGATATAAAACTCAGTTGATAGTACAAGAAGTTAATAACATACAACCAGTTATCCGTCGTTTAATCCAAGTCCTGCCTTTACAGATTGAAAATGAGAAAATTAAAATTAATTCTAGTTCTCATGGAGCTGGCCAGACAACAATAAAAACTTAAGCAAGAGTTTGTACAGTTGGATTCAATATAGACAATTTCTTTCGCAAACCTAGTACCAAAATGATCCATTTGAAAGCCATGAGTCCATGTACTGTGAATGTCCATACAAAGGCAAGAATGCTTATGTGTTAACAAAGTGTAAGTAGTGTAGGGAGTAGCGAGTCCTTTTATTGGCAATATTTGCGAACCGCCTGAGGGCGCCACGTCCGTTCGATTGTACTTCATGACACGACACGACAACGACACAGCTTTATAATTCTGCTGGTGCTGCCATACTGTAAATATGGAATATTATAAAACTTTATTTGACATTTAGATACGCGGTAGTGTCCAGCCAAATTTCAAAAAAGGTAACGCAATGCCATGTGTAATATTACACGAACCATTTCGAGCTACGTTGACCCCTTCACAACTTAAGACCTTTTTCATTTTTCATAAAACCCCTTGGCTTATTTAGAATTTAAAAATTTCATTAATGTAGTTCAAACAGTTATTGATATACTAAGATTTAAATACCTGCATTTTGAGAACTGATTCACTGACATAGGATCCAAAACTTAACCTACTTCCAGATGACCTAGAATCTTGATATTTGGTACTGAGTAGTACTTTAAAAGTCTACCTTTACAAAGGAAAAAAATCTAAAAACTGAAATTTATGGATAATTAGTGAAAGTAGTTAGCGGGTCCACTGTATAGAGTAATTAAAAATAACAATACGTATATTAAATATCTATAAATAGTTAAATATAATTTTATTTTATTTATTTGGAATAGTAACAGCCACTACAATACAATGAAAATTTACAATTAAGCCATATTTAGGCCAATAACAACTATCCACTTATTATAAATAAACAATTAAATTATACCGTTCGCTCCGAAATGGTTACAATTGAATCAACATATTATTATAAAAAAAGAAAAAGATATTTACAGTAGAATAAAAACAGTTTTATACCTGCATTTTTAATGGTAGTTAATACAGAGGGTGTTAAGTAACGTAATAAGATGTCGTAAACCTGTCGTCGATTATAGAAGCGACCTATGAGTTGTTTGCGTCTAAGCAGCACTGATTGCACGCCACGAGCCACGATCTGCGACGTTATTAGCAATGTATTGTTTCCTAGTTCGCCATTGATTGACCACAGGGCCGCTGGGAAATTCATTTCTACTCGGAATTGTTTATTTGGTGTTTATACCGACGGCCATGACGTTATGAGTTAGAAAGCTTTATCTTTTATTTAGTACAAACCAATCCCGCTGACCGTAGCGTATTTGTTCAATCATCGGCCGTTGATGTAAAAATATATATCTAAACACAACAAATAAAATGAGCTGTGACAATTTTTGCGGTGACTTATAACTACAAGATTAACCATCCAAATACGATATTATGAAATAATCTTACGAGGATCCGGTCTTGTACATTAATATAATTACTGAGACAAATATCGCTCGCACAGTTGGATATGATCGAATGTGCTCATGTTTATCGAATTTCATCTCATTGATTTAAGAAAGATATCATTTATTCACATTTTAAATAAATATAAACACTACGAGTATATAGTATTACAATTACAAAATTAATTAATATGATAAGGTTTCTGACGTTCATTATATTGAACTTTATAACTAATTGCGCAATCTGTACCCTAATAAATTCTATTATAATCCAACTCATCAATAGAGAGTGAATCATCTTCCTTCTCAATAAAGTCAAACTGTGCATTCCACAGTTGCCGCATTCGCCGGTTGCAGTTAACTTGGTATTTTGTTGTGAATTCCGATCCCCGTTGTCTGTGCAGTGTGCAACAGTATTTGCCGCAACCTCACCACTAGCGGGGGCTAGCCGGCTAGCCGCTAGCCGCTAGCCGCTATCTACTAGCTAGTCGGTGCTACGACCCGCTAATCTAATGACCCCTGTCTCTGCAACACGTGTTTAATTGAGCAGACAGTACCTGAGGTTGGAGGAACGCTCCACCGCTTGTTGTAAGCTGTGAATATGGTAAATGACTTAATAGACGTTATCTCTCCGGTATTCTTCAGGTTTTCTATTTAAATAGATCAAAGCAACGTTTTCTTGTACACAATATATTTTTGTAATTCCATCCTCCCCTATGAGATAAGGCTTGGACTTTCTGACCCGCTTGTTGCAGTCTTATCTCTAGATAATAACAACGTGGTATTAATGTTTAGTTTACTGTGATAATCAAAAATTTACTAAAAAACAACAACTTCAAAATCATCTTTGGAAAACTTTACATGAAAAAAAATTCAACCGAATTGAGAACCTCCTCCTTTTTGAAGTTGGTTTAAAAGCATCAGGAATCTTTTTCAAAAGCATTGGATATTACATTAATTATTTTAGAATCAAAACTGTACCCTTATTATGACATTAACATACACATTTTGGATACTGATTTAACGCTTCAGTTATGTTTATTCAAAGTCATATTTTGTTAGCATAATGAGCACATAATCCTGTACTTTACTTTAAAAATAAGGTTTATTGATGCGTGTAAATTGTACATAAAGGTTAATGTGAACATAAATTATAATTACGAGTATACATAAAGAAAAACGACATAATTGTAACACGTCGTTAGAAACAGTCGGCCGTGTGGGGTCTCTATAAAACGGTGTTCCTCCAGTAATTGTGAATACGTTAAAATGCATACATGGACATAAAGAGGACTTTTTATACGAAAAGCCGACTTTTTCATCGCGATAGACTAATTTGGAGTTTTATAGAGGCATTAAACAAGCGGCGAAGCTAGTAAATTTTCCTTCGCAAGCGGTCGTTCAGTTATGGCTATCGGGTTCCGCGATGAACAAACCTTAAAAAATAAACCTTCATGCATCCAAGAACTTTACGTTTCTATTTTTCTCCGATTGCATTGGCGTTGTTGCTTCCATTAAAGATGAAAAACATCATTTATAAGAAAATTGATCAGTCTTAATAGAGGTTATTTCTGTAATTGATCTGAGTACATCGGGTACTCGTATCTAGCTAGCCTATGATGATTCTCTTATCCATTAACCTCCATACAAATCCCACACGATTCAGTAATTTTGACCATCAGCAGAAATCTTTTACATGGTCCTTCCAGCGGCTTCTGCATTGAAACCTCTTGACTGAAAGTGAAAACCACAAAAATCTAACCGTCAGTCATCATTCATTCAACTTCAAGTACTTATGATAGCCAGTAGTTTTCGGTAAGTAGGTTCTAATTTTCAATGTGTAATTTTCAATGTATTCCTCATAAATCATACAGAACCCACAAATCGCGTCCCGAAACTTTACGTTTTCGTTCTTTTTAACAGCAATAAGCGTTGTGTGACAATTTAGCGCCGACACAGAGTTAATCACACGAGCTTCAGTGATATATGAAATTCAAGTCTTTTTCAAAATGTACTGCATTCATTGCAGATTCATTAACAAAACCCTGTACAGCTAATAATATATTATTCTACATTCAATAAAACCATCGATGTTTGATGACGAGATTTTTTGTATCGCTTTGAGTCGATCAATTTTTCGGCACTTAGGTAGGAATGAATACTGGTTTTCTTGTTGACGTATTTTTGCAAGTGTGGGTTTTAAGTGGATTTCTTCGATACCCTGCTCCAGTGTGGGATAATAAAGGTATTGGTCTGTACGTATTGCAGACTCTCATTCAGTTTGTAATGACTTCATTAGGTGTTCACTTATGAAGCTGTTTTTCAGTAACACTTGAAGGGTTAGGTGAAAGGTACTTTGATTATAGGGTAAATCTCTTTAGGAATATGGAGTACATTTAAGCTATTCATGTTCATTTGACTTAATTTTTGGGCATCGGGAGCCCTTCAATAGTGAGAGTGCTTAGGGTCCACTTTGGGAACCATTTATTGCGGGTCAGCATATTAAAGTATCAAAACAATTGTAGCTATTTTTCCAAACAAATTGCACAGTACGTACTATGAAACTGTACAAGTTTTGAATGCCTGAGAGAAAACAAAACCTCTGTAGAACAATACAAATAAATCATGAATATTAGAATAATTAATTTAACCCGTTACCTAATTATACCGGGCCCTTCCGCACGGAGCGGTGCAAATAAAAACGAAAAAAGGAACACTTTGAAGTATTTTAATTTTTGCACAAAACCGACCTCACCGTACTTATTATGAATCGGCCAAGTGTGAGTCAGAGCACGCGTGGAGTGCCGGAGAAACTTTTCTTGCTGGAGAAAATTTTTGAAAGTAAAATTGCCTTAGAAATGAATGTAACTTTTTAGAAATGAACGAACCTGTGAGTGGAAGTATGTATGTTAATAAAACACAGAAGTGGATTTTTTTATTTATATAATATTTAAATTGAATAAAAAATGTTTTCAAAATTTTTACTGACACGTTTTAACAATAAACGCGCCCCCACGCTCATTTAAAGTAAACGATCTGTAATAAATATTATTTAAAAATTCTGGACATGAACACTATACTTTTGGCCCAGCCTTTATGATTACCATGTCAATAGGTGAATAATTATAGTAGTGAGTAAAGTCGTAACATGTGAAGTACGTTCTTTTGAAAAAAATTGGTGTCCATTTTTAAAGTGGCTGTGTAATAGCCACTTTTAGACATTTGGACAATACTATCCCTTGAAGTAAAGAACAATTACAATGATTATTTGATGATAAATAATGTTTCGGTCAACTAATGTGACTAAGGAACCCTAATTAACTGAAGCTGTATTGTCCATAACAATGACAGGGATTGTACAATCCCAACCTTTTCACGAACGATCCCTCGTAATAATATGTTTGCAAGAAGGCCGCGTGAAATATTAAATTATAATTTGTGTTCCCTGAAAACAGATGTGCATAATCAGGCTACGGAACCCGGCCTGTAGGTGACTTACGTGAAATGAAACGTCAACGAGTATTAGAATATCAAAAATATTATTTTATTAATAACAGATA
Source organism: Thymelicus lineola (assembly GCA_963932265.1). Lineage (NCBI taxonomy): Eukaryota > Metazoa > Arthropoda > Insecta > Lepidoptera > Hesperiidae > Thymelicus > Thymelicus lineola. Next base: position 39,723 of record CAWVQL010000447.1, read on the forward strand.
AAAGATATTTATCACGCACTTGCACTGGTGTCAGTCTTTCTTTCTACCTTGAACGTATTAACCATCGAGATATCTGGCCTCGAATCCGCATATTTTCCGAAGTCTACAAAACCTTATTACATTATATCAACTTTTATACCTTTTCATTCATTTTATTCATTTTCAGGGTCCTGGGTTCGATTCCCAGCGAGGCGGAAATTTGAATGATGAGTTTGAATTTCTGTTCTTGGTCTGGGTGTAATGTCCTTGTCTTGTATGTTGTCCATGGCACCCACGACACAGGGAATCCTAGTGTGGGGCTATGAGTGTGAAGCGTTATTATTATTATTATTTCACTGCTGTCATAGCATCCGATCATCTTAATATATGCCATCCTCCGTTAAATAATAAGATAATTATTAAAAAAAATAACTGACTTCAAAATTAAAGATAACACAAAAAATGTCAGATCTCGCTCAAATCTAAATTTGACCCCATGAAAAGTTACCAGCTTTCGAATATAAAAAAGATATCAAAATCGTTACACTCAGTAAAAGTCGGTTAAAAATGATGTTTCCTAAGGCTAGATGAGGTAAGGTTACTTCGCTAGGGTCCTCTATACCGTGTCACCGTAACAGTAAGCTACGAAACTGTGTTATCTACGGTGAGCTATGTAGATTTACGAGCAGAACTTTGATTTCTGACGGCGACACCGCGATAAGCATGGCACGACAAATTGTAAACATCGCCGCAATGGCGTGCTAACTAATTTTTATTGAAGAAGTAGAGGGATGCCCCTGCATACAATTTTGAGTTTAGTAATTCTCACGCTCGGGTTCTTTGTCTAGTGTTACCGATTCGGAGAATGCTATTTCAAGAACGCAATTCATCATAAAGAAGACAGTCACTTCGGAAATCGATTAACAATTGCTCATATCAATCTATTCTGTCGCGTTACAAAGAAGTGGCTTCGGGGCTGCGATCGGCAAATTGTTAAAGCTTCAAAACCCATAAAGGAGTCACGTAGATACGATACGCAGCCCACAGACCGGCGATCAATCACACGCACGTCACTAGAGGGGAGGAGGGGATAAATTTCGCATAACCATCGTTAGACAATAAATTCGAGATAAAATTCGCATAATACTCAATTGAGCTCCTTTATGGAAGTAGATGTGCGGCATAATGTTCTTGTAAATCGACTTGTCATATCGGTGGTTACACAGACTCGTGTGACGGGAGTTCTTATAGTTATAGTATTTATTGCTCGTACGATGCGCAGTGTTGCCAACTCGGTATCAGGTTTAGGGGCTAAACACAGTTTAAAAAAGGGCTAGATTCGTCCAATACATTGAAAATAGGGGCTATTGCTTAATTATCAGAGGTGACGGCGAAAAAATAAAAAAAAAAGGTCGCAAGACGCTCTTCAAGTATGATAATGGTCATTTTTTCAATATCTTTCACTACTTACATTGGTTTTTTCGATCGATTGCATCAAAAGTTCGTGGAAAACCTGAATTTATCCCTTTTTTTTCAAGATCGCGGAAAATGATTTCGGGGCTAGAAATTGGGCTAGGTGCTAAATAATTATTTCAGGGGCTGACAAACCGTAAAAAGGGCTAGATCTAGCCCCGAAAGGGCTAAATTGGCAACACTGACGATGCGAATCTTAGCTCATTTTTTGGAACGTAGGTCCTTATCGCGCGTTTATAAAGGGGGCTAGACGGATCAAAAATTAAGAGAAAAATTGTAACGACACTTTTTAATTTAAGAACGATTTTTAACTTATACGAGTGTATATTAAATATTGTTGATAACATCACAATTTAAGTAAATCTGTAAGTTCGTAGAACTATTCGTACACGAAGATATTTCATATTAAGTAAAATTATTCTGGCTG
>CAWVQL010000448.1:0-16065 GCA_963932265.1 Thymelicus lineola
TTCGTTTAGGAGCTACGATGCCACAGATAGACACAGACATAGGGGATACGTTAAACTTATAACACCCTTCTTTTTGCATCGGCGCGGGGGTTAAAAATAGAGAAAGTATGAAAATATATTGACAAAAATCTTACTGAATTTATCATCATTTTTCCCCTTCCAGCTTCTTTATTTAAAACTAGGAAATTGCCCTCGCTTCGCTTCGGGAAAAATTGTGAAAAAAATATAATATAGCCTGTGTCACCCGGGGATAGTGTAGCTTCCCAACAGTGAAAGAATTTTTCAAATCGGTTCGGTAGTTTCGGAGCCTATTCAATGCAAACAATCAAATCTTTCCTCTTTATAATATTAGTATAGATAACAACCAACAATTATAGAGTACAATGAAATAACTGCAGATACCTATAGATGTTACACTTTAAAAAGTTCCTCTACAGTATAGAATAAAAATATTTCGCCTTCAATTAGCATATCTTTTGTACTTTTCTTTCTATTGCTCCATCGCTGAAAAGTAGCAAAGAAATAAAAGAAATGGGAAAAGAAGTTCTATGTCAAAGCGACAAAGGTACTCGGACTTCATGTTTATTATTTTTACCTTTGAACGTTTCAGTTAGGCTCTAGGACCTTTTTACTTTTTAATTCCATTGCTAAATGACGTGGAAACTTATATTCCAACTTTCAGTTAGTCGTAAGTGAATAACTCTAGTGATAGAATAATACTGCTTAGTGTTTCGATAATGGCAATTCGTGTGACCTACATAAGTATTTAAAATTAAGATAGATATCGTTAAGCCATGTCAGAGGCTTTTGAAGAAGTGAAACTTAGATTGTCCACTAATATGTTTACCGATCTATATTGGAGCAACACGGAGGAGTAGACTTTATAGCTGATAGACCTCTTCATTCAAGACGAAACCCACGATCATTCCCTGGGACAGGATTGACATAAATCAACCAAATGACAAAAGAATAACCAAAAATTGCCTTCAACCTATTAATGGCCCACTACTGAGCACGGGTCTCTCCTCTTGAGGAGGCCTAGATCATACTCCACCACGCTGCTTCAGTGCGGATTATTGGAGGACAAATCCAACTCCAAATCAATTACCCTATGATAATGCAAACCAAATGATTGCTTAGGCGCCGGCCACACAGAACAGACGCAAGACACGGACCCGTCGCAGTCGCGGCGCCCGTTTAATCTACTTTCATACAAAATGTATGCAGCCGTCGCGACGTAAAACATACAGAAAAGACGGGACGCCCGACACGACGTTTTCTCGTCGGCGCCTTATTGGAAAACATACAAAAAGGGCAGGACGCGGGCCTGCGTAGGCGCCAGCGGGGGAGCGGAAAGGACGCGGTGAGCAGGTCTCTTAAAACGTAGTGATTAAGTACTCTGTGGCCGGGAAAAGCCCAGTGTGCGCCGGCCGTCACGCTCGTTCCTTGTCTTTTCTATATGTTTTAAAAAGTCGTGACGGCGCCCTGTCTGCGACGGGTCCGAGCCCCGTCTTCGTCTTACGTCTTATCTGTGTGGCCGGCGCCTTACGCGCAACAAAACTCTAGGGCGCCGGCCACACAGAACAGACGCAAGACACGGACCCGTCGCAGTCGCGGTCGCGCGCATACAGAAACGACGGGCGTCCCGTCTTTTCTGTATGTTTTACGTCGCGACGGCTGCATACATTTTGTATGAAAGTAGATTAAACGGGCGCCGCGACTGCGACGGGTCCGTGTCTTGCGTCTTTTCTGTGTGGCCGGCGCCTAAGTCTTTTAATAACAACTTAACCTTATTATTTTCTCTCATAATTTTAAAGACTTATTATACGTAACCTAAATAGATTTAAATACTGGTCAGAATAATATTGGATTTGTTATTTATGGCACATATTTCAAAACTTTAAAACCTATATAGCCGACAAATGAGCATTTGATCTTCCTGATATTTAGTCATCATTGTCCGTGGACTTGAGTACCACGGTCGGGTGGTAGGTACTAAGTCCAGTGAGTAATTATTATGAGGAATCGTTGGCCTTTCTTAGGAAATTAGCATTTTACTACACAATATATTACCATGGAATTTTCCTCTGTGAAATGATCAGTTTTAATTGAGGATTTGTAATCATCATTTATGAAGTTAATTTAAAACTACCGGGTAAACATTTCTAATGAAAGAGGTAAAATTTGTAGATGACGTCCGTAGATTACAAAAATAATTGATATAAATATTTACGCTTACACTTTTACGGACATACCTACTAGACATATTGTATAAACTACAGCAAAGTATTTATTAGTAAGTGACTGGAGTTTGTAATGGTTTCATTAAAACAGGTTGTGAAGGCCTAATCTTTCAAAAGCTATAGATATTAACACTATCAATTTGTGCGGAGTGGTGTACGATATACTCAAACTAAAAACTAATTTCAAATATGAATAAAATTATTCGATGTGTTTTTAAATGTAATTCAATAAAAAGTGTGTACACAAGTTACCAATTTTCAACCGGTGTTGTTTACAGGTTAGTAAATACTATTTTATTATAACTGATAGCTTTAACTCATTAATCGCCGATAACTGAGCACGGTTCTCTCTTCCAGAGGAGGCCTAGAACATACTCCACCATACTGCTCCTGTGCGGATTGGTGGAGGGGTTAGTGGCCAATCCAGTGTTGGATGTTTTCAAGAAGCGTAGGGCTTCAAGACTGATATGTTACGATAGCAACTAATAATTTTACTATCGATCCGTGAAGTTCGCCTCACTATTTAATTGTTTGTCGTGTTCCGGCTGGGGGCTTGAGAGTCAATTCTCTTCTTTCTTATTCTTCTCTCTTGGCCATCAACGTATTGGTAATACCTACGGTGTTACTGATATGCATATGCAACGGAGGCAATTACTGTCTGCTTCGTTGTCAGATAATTTAATTGCCTATTCAGGCCTTTGGTATTATTAACCATAGGCAAAACCTTGTAATATCGCACCTTCAGTGGGAAAAAGGCATAAGGTGAAAATTGCAGTTTTACAGGAGAGCAAAAAAACTGTTAAAATATAAAATGTATATAGTCAAACGAATTTACATTACGATTTCTTGCACAAAACCGTCAAGATTAATGATAAAAATTTGAAAAAAATTATTATGCAGCTTTTGTCCCTCTTTCCAATCATATTAATAGCTAAAATTCAACATAAGACGACTTATGCTTTTTTCCACTGAGGGTGCGATATTATTCATCTTAAAAGATATTTCAAAAGACGTTCATTTAACTTTAAACGAAGCACGAATCAAAAGTACCGCCAGTGATTAATGTAAGTATACGTAATATAACTTCAATAAAAAAAATTAAATAACTTTACAGAGACAACCTCAAGTTGAGCAAAGTGAATCCCAGTTATCAGACTGTATCAGATTTTTATGCTGGAAAATCTGTGTTTATAACTGGAGCAACAGGATTTGTTGGGAGAGTACGTACAAATGAGTATTTTATGGAACTTGCTTGAAATCTTGGAATTAATTATTATTATATGTAATCATAATTATTTAATAAAACACAAAGTACCCAACACTATTATTACTTTTAATAGACCCTATAGAGTACAACCACAGTACCAGATCACGGACTGAGTAATAGTAATATTCTGCCCCCATATGGTGAAAGGCCGTAACTACGAAAAAGCAGTTTTGAGATAATTGCACTTTTGTCTGAAGCAAAGTTTTAAGCACTATCTACAGGCTTTTTTTATGATTTTAATCTTTGATAATTCGTATAATAATTCCTTTTTTCTATTACATTTGGTTTTAATTATAAACTGAAACACAGTTTTTTTTTAAATTCAATTTTCCCTTTCATTTTAGAAAAAATATAAGGAAAATTATACAACCCTAAACAGAAAAGCCTCAACTAGATAGTAAGGTCTTTTCTTGTTATGATTTCAGTTAACGTCTTTTCTCGCTAGAATCGAAGATTTTATACTGTTATTCCTTTTAAATAGAAAAGCCTTAATTAAAACATTACGCCTTTTATCATTAGTATTTTCATAAGATTTGGTGACATAAAACTTATTTATTATTATCAGTCTTTGACAAAATGTCTTTTTTTATATCCAGAAGGACTGACGACAAAGCAGACAGGCCACCTGATGGTAAGTGGTCATTGGTTGATTAGAAGTAAAACTACTCGTTTACTCAATAGGTACTTGTAATGAATTTAAATGATATGTTACAATTTCTTATAATAATTATGTGCCGCTGGTGCACTAGGCCGGTCGGTAGCCCGTCTGTTGTTGGTCAGTGGTCGTGCCGCGACCAATAACTCAAAATATGTAAGTTATTTGAAAATTAACAGTAAAGTTCGGCGAGAATACAATAATTAAAAGCCCTAACGTCTATTAGGGTTTTTGATTGTAGGATATCGAATCATTGCTGGTGAATTATGCTAATTTGAAAAGGCCTAAAAATGAAATTACGGCTTTTCAAACATGCGAATTGCTTTTACTAATAAGAAAGGGCTTAAAAAACGAATTTATGGCTATTCATCCTAGATAACAACGTTTCAAGGACTGAGTTACGCCTTTTTATCTACTTGTAACTCGGGCTACGATTGAGTTAGAGCTATATCACCTACACAGAAAGGTTGGAAATTTCTTGGTGATTCCGAATCTATATTTAACTCATTTTTGTCAAAAATTGAGTTACGGCCTTTCACCGTATGACGGCAGTATTGTAAAGAGTAGTGAAACTCTCACAGAAATTCATATTGTACTATCACAGAAGACATAATAATATAGGTACTATGTACTTATTTATTTATTTATTTATTCTTTTGCAACACCTTAAAGTAGAGGTTACAAGGGCGAACTTAATGCCTAATGGCATTCTCTGCCAGTTGACCCTGGGTGACGGTGAAAATGTGTACTTGTACGCATTGAAAGAACTGTTATAAAACTATTGCTGGTAGTACGGTGGTAGTTTGCAAGACATATTATGTATCGCAGGTAGTTTTAATGATAGTTACCTAATCTACTACAATTTACTACAACATACATAATTAATAACTCTAAAGAATTACATAAGGCCACCAAATGAAATTGAATAATTGAACTTTAAAAAATAATAATGTTTTAGGTATTAATCGAAAGGCTGTTACACACTTGCAAGGATATAGAAAATATATACATTTTGATACGTGCAAAGAATAATTATAGCTTGCAGCAAAGACTTCAGGAGCTTCTTTGCAATCCGGTGAGTACCTATATGTTATTAAATTGTTCTATAAGGATCGTCCGGTGTGTTACTTATGCAATGTTTCAACAGATTTAGGGTATGTTTCATCATAAAAAGATATCTTGGTCGAAAGTAAATTGACTTTTGAAGTGAACGCTATAAACTTGCCTGATATTTAAGGCTAAATCAATGTATGTAAAGTAATTTACAACCGATGAAGTAAGATCGAAACTGGTTTCGAAATTTTAATATCTTTTTTTTTATTTCTTGTGGAAATTGGAGGCTTTCTGTTTAAACGAGTATGGAATTCCAGAAAAAAAACACTTCTTATAAACGACAGTGTTAGTAAGATGCCGTTCAGCGGAACTAATGACATAAATTTCACAATTCCTGTTTTGCGAATTTTAATAAAGAACTCAAATACAACATTTCAGGTATTTACAGAGCTGAAAAAAACTAATCCACAAGATATAAAGAAAATTGTTCCAGTAGCTGGAGACGTAGCTAATGTCAGCCTTGGATTGAACTTGGAAGATGAACACACACTCATTGAGAAGGTACTGTAAACTCCATAATTATAATAAACGAGCTGTGCCGCGTGGTTTTGGAAAATCTAACTAGGTACTTAAATATATATATTATGATGTTATATACCCTATAGCCTTCATCGATAAATGGACTATCAAACACAAAAATAAATTTTTAATTCGAACCAGTAGTTCCTGAGATTAGCGCGTTCAACCAAACAAACTCTTCAGCTTTATATGTAATTAGTATTATAATACAATATAGGATACTTATTATACCAGAAAATTCGGGCGAAGCCGCGGGCTGAGTGTCAATTCAACAAGATGCAACCGCAGTGCGGCCGCACGCTAAACTCATAATTATTTTGTACATAAATTAACTTAGTAGTGTTTTATCAACAATATGATAGTAAAGATTTTAAATTATAATTGAATATATATGTGTCATACACCTCTAATTTGTAGACTCCTTCTTTTTTAGTCCCATGTTAAATTCAAATTAATAATTCGTGGCAAATGTATCTGCTAGTAAAATAAGAAGCAGCAAAATATCTCCTCAGCCGATTTTTAAATTAATACAGAAAATGGGACATTTTGCGCCTAAACCAGAACAATTTGTGTGTAGATATTTTATTTGTTGAAGCTGTAATGTAATATTATAAAAAAATATAATATGTAAATTGTGTGGAATTGAGTAAATCTCTGCTATTTAACCACCGACGCAAACTAAAGCGTGTTGACGTGACTGTCTACGTATCTATGTCTCTTTTGTCTTGGATTTAAAAATTGGATTTAAAATTAAAATTCTTGGATTTAAAATTTTTATCATATGATAAAGCCCATGTTATTGAGAAACAATAGAGCATCCTATTGATGAAACAATTTTTGAAATCGGTCCAGTAGTTTATGAGCTTATCCATTACACACAAACAAAAAAAACTCAAAGAATTATCCTCTATAATATTAGTATAGATAATAATAGTAATTTAATTAACATGCTTTAGGTATCAGTCATATTTCACGCAGCGGCCAATGTCAAGTTCCGAGCACCACTCTCTGAGGTAATGCAAGTCAACTATGAAGGAACAAAGAATGTATTGGAGCTGGCGAAGAAAATGAAGAAATTAGACGTAAGTTTTAATAAGGTGAAAGTTTGCATGATATAATCTGTGTGTCAGGGTTCTGCATAATTTAAATCCTTGCGATTATAATAGAGTTGAAAGTGTAGATTAAGAAGCAGCATTAAATTGTAATAGATTGAATATAATGAATATACCTATTGTTCGGTGGCGGTACAGCCATACAAGCCGAAAAGCCCAGCTTACTATCATTGCTTTACTATCATCACTTGGCAGCTGTTAACACTCATATTATTTGTTGGTAAATATTATACACATATAATTGAATATTCTGTGTTGTCGGGCCAAAAGATCCAGAGATCTTGGGTTGTACGACACAACTGGTCTTGCTTTGTTCTCACATCCTAGGCACGCCACTGCAGTGGAACCGCTAATTCACTAGTTTCACTAATAATCGATTATTTTCAGTTTTTAGATTTTTTCCTTAACATACAGCTAATAGTCTACCTTGATGCCAAATATTAGCTTTCTAGGTCATCTGAAAGTAGGTTATGTTTTTGATCCTATATCAGTGATTCAGTCACCAAAATGCGGGTTTATAAACGTTAATATATAAATAACTGTTTGAGCTACATTTATGAAATTTTGAAATCTAAATAAGCCTAGGTTAAGCCTTAAATGTGCCAAATTTCATGTTTGTAGGTTAAATAGATCTCGAATTACGAAGAGGTCAAAAGTACTTCAAAATGGTTCGTGTAATATTACACATTATAATGAATAGATAAAAGCTAGTTTCTGATTTATTCCTTTGTATTCACCCAACTTCATATCTGGATGCCAAATTTTAACTTTATAGGTCATCTGGAACTGGGTTAGAATTTTGATCTATAGGTCAGTCAGCGATAAAAATTACAATTTTTGGACGTTAATATCTAAATAACCTTTTGAGGTATGTGTATGAAATTTGGAATACAGATGTATTTCGCAAGTTTTAATAAATGAGCTAAGGTTGACAGATTTATGTGGAATAGTTATCAAGTTATGAGGAAGTCAAAAGTGGCTCCAAATGGTTCGTGTAATATTACACACGGCGCTGCTCGCCAGTTCTGTTAGCTTGAACATGGCTTGACACGCTACCGCGTGTCTAGAACAAGCAATGTAAAAAAATCTTGGAAGTGAATATTAACCTACTTTAGGCTCTCATGATGGAGTCAGGACCTAAATAGTGGAAATCCATAACGGTACTATTAAACTCCATACAAGTAAACTCGTCAAGTATGGGCTTATATAATTAGTTTTGGTATAAGTAAATTGATACTATAAAAGCATGTCTTTAGCTTAACTATTAATTAATGATAAATAAAGAAGATAATAATAATTAAAGATAAATATATAAGAGATAAATATATGAAGATATGATAATTAAAGATAAATATTAATTAAAATTTTATTCAATTATTAAAATAAATATTTTACAGTAAAGATAAAATCGTTATCTCTTTCCAGGTATATGTACACACGTCAACAACTTTTCTTAACCTGAATCCTCCTATTGAAGAAATCGTTCACCAACCGCCTAGTAGCATAGAAGATGTATATAAAGTATTAGCTTGTCATGGTAATGAACCTGATGAAATCAAAAAGTTATTTGGTAGGTACCTAAAATTGCTCAAATTTAATTCCCTTATACGAAACGCGTAAATTAACGTAATACATTACATGGTAGCTGTTCATCCAAAGCAACTTTGGCAAACATAATAACATCAAAGATTAAATTTTAATTGCAAAGTTTGCAGTTAAAATGTTTGCAAAGTTTGCAGTTAAAATGTTTGCAGTGCAAACAGGTATTCAAGATTTTAAACCTATATTTAAAACCGTATAAAATCATAATCTTGCCGTGAGCGCTGACGAAGTAGTTGTCATTGAAAGTTTCTGAGCAATTTAAGGAAAGTGAGCATTTTGTCTTCTTTTCAGGTCCGTGGGGAAATTGTTATACGTTATCCAAACATATAGCCGAGGCATATGTCGCTAGTAATCACGGAAATATTCCAACTGTAATTGTAAGACCTTCTATGGGTAAGTCGAATAGAGAAAATGTGTCGAGTGGACAAGTAAAATATGATGTTTATAATTTTATATACACAAATTAAAATATTGAAAATAAATTTGAAATTCAAGATCGGAAGAAGCTCAGTCCATCCTTTAGACCAAGGATATCCCTTGCTGGGGGTGCACTAAACTGAATAACGGACGAGTCACATAATATCAGAAAAAAACATTTTAGTCACATTCACTGACTACTCTAGCAACAAAAATAAACTTAGCTCTTTTTGTGTAAAAGTAGACGAGCAACTTAAATGGACACCAGCAACACCAAAGGCACAAAAAAGAAAGAAAGCAGGAAAAAGATTAAAAGTACATTTTAGCACAAAAGTAAACGCTGCACACTCTCACTCATTGTCCCACATTAGGATTCCCTGTGTGAGTGCCATGGACAACACAAAGACAAGATCACACACCCCAGACCGAGAACAGAAATACAAACTCATCATTCAAATTTCCATCTCGCTCATCGAACCTTGGCACGGCGATCCGGCATGGTAAATGTCCACGTGGGTTGTCAAATAAATGTTATTCTATGATTCCAGTGACATCAGTATACAAGGCACCTCTAGCAGGCTACACAGACTCTTGGGTGGCTGGAACTGGCCTCCTCTGTGACGTGGCCAGCGGTCTCACTCGCGTGGTGTACGGCGACAGGAGTATAGTGGTTGAGGTTATCCCTGTTGATTACGTCTGCAACTTTCTGATTGTTGCGGCAGCGAAGAATGACAGGTATTTTATAAGCTTTTATTTAACTTGCAAAATTTGTGTGGGTTGAATCTTGCAAGCTGAATTCGAGCTAAATCGTCTTATGCTAAAAAGTTGAAATTCGACATCTTATATTATGGACATAATTGCGATGTCAGTATATTTTCATGGGTAACTGGAGCCAGGCGTGGAAAATCTGTAACGGTTAACCATACAGACAACAACAACAAAACAAGTTATTAGTTTAAATAAAAATAATTAATTATTTAACTACAGATTTTACGACTGTTTTAATTAATTCTTAATTTAAGATAAGTTCAGGGCAGTTACATTGTTTTAATCATTTCCATTTTTTTAGAAGCCGTAAATTAAATGTGTTCAATATCAGTACTGGCCACTCTAACTCTATCAATTGGGGAAAAATTACTGATATTTATATTGAAGAGGGCAAGAAACATGGTTATGGTATGTTTTGGAATGTAAATTGTAAGGGAGCATATCATTACAAAAAACTAATAAATTTTATAACGCTTATTGTATGTTTTAGTGATCATACCTTTTGCTAAGGTGTATTTCACGAAAATACAATGGGCGATGCCTGTGTTGGTATTCTTGACTCAAATTGTACCCGCGTTTACTGCTGATGTATGGCTTCGATTCATTGGAAGAAAACCGAGGTACTTGGATATATGCGTATAACTATAAATGTTAAATTTAAATTACCCCGACAGTTTTATTTTCACCAAACATAACTAAAAACCATCTTGATTACGTTATATGTATTTCAAACATAAACCGCATCGAAATCGATCAATTTGTTTAGGAGTTATTATGTCACATACAAGACACTTATCCCTTTTATGCATTAGGGGTTAAAAATCATTAAAGTAACTAGTTTGCCGGCTATTTCTATAAAAAGGCAGCTACGGTAAAGCTTGTTTTAAATAAACTGTTACGACCTAATTTTCACCCATTTTTTCATAATTTCAGGTACCTTAAGCTGCAGAAAAAGGCAATAGCCAGATCAGATCTGTCTAGTTCCCTAACAGTATCAACCCGAAACATAATAACCACACGAGCGAGAGAACTATTGTCCACGCTGGACCACGAAGACAGGAACACATTCCCTTGCGACCCTGTTACTATCGACTGGGATGAATACATCCCAATTTACTGTAAGGGTGTCAAAGACTACATGTTGACAAGTAAAAATGATAAAAATAAATAAAAAGATAAATAATTATGTACAGTTGATAGTTGTGGATTGTCTGAATAAGTATGAGGACCAGAAATTTTGAGTGGCAATGACTAAAATGTAAACATATTGTATTTCTTGGTCGTGGCTTTGTGGTTACTTTTAAAGGGTACACTCATTATGTTATGTATAATGACTTACTTAAGACTCAGAGCATCATCATGGAACTCGGATTATTAAATTAAATAAGTCACGTAATTAGATGAATCTATCATACTACGTACATAGGTACAATTTCAAAAACAAAGCCGGCGAACATTGTTTCATTGTAGTGAATATTTATTTCGTTGTTGTCACAGGATTACACGCAGCAAGGAAATAAATTTATTTATTTATTTATTTATGGATAACCAACAAGACACACATTAGGTATACAAAAATACAAGAGACAAATATTTTAAGGATTAAATGTTGACTTAATTATAGGTTACCACGGCATGCATCGTGGACGAAGAAATATAACATAAATACAATTTATAAAAATTATAATGGGTACTTAATCAATTTGTAATAACGTATTTAAAAAACTTAATTAAAAAAAATTGTTTATAAAGTAAAAATAAAAATAGAATATAAAATAAATGCTGACTATTGACTATTGCTTAAAGATTTCTTAACACAGTTTTTAAAAGTGAAAATTTTATTGCTAAATATATCCATTTCTGTTGATTTGGCCAGAGAGTTGTACTGTGTTGTAAATAGATACAAGTTATGTTGTGGAGCTTAGATGTAAAATAAATTAATAATTAATAAACGCTTGCACACTCATACTTCCCTAGTAGGATTCTCCATGTAGCGTGTGGCATGAAAATCACAAATTTACTGACATCCGAGTACAAATATTTCAGGGTCACTGTTACTACACACAGGGTTGATAAAGTAGTAAGTACTAGGACATGAGGAATCGATGAGGGTAATATTCAGTAGATCAGCTGTTCCTCAAATCTGATTCACATGCATGTTGCAATCGCATGATATTGGCGTCTCTGTCTACGAAGGGATGGAATACGTTATATCTACTCTGACACTTTACTTCTGTATTTTGTATCCTTCTTTAGTGGAATACTATGATACGTCCATGTTACAACAACTGACCTCTATTAGAGAGGTCAGTGTGCAAACTGTGCAACACACAGCCGTAATAACTGTATAGTTGACACTTTATTTATAAGTATTAAACACAATAAAATTATAAACATCTCGATAACTTCAGCTTTTAAACAAAAAACTTGATTTTGTTTGTTTGTTTGTTTGTCTGTTTGTTTGTTTGTAACTTTTCTTTGGACTTGATTTTGACCCACTTCAAACTCTCAGATTTCTTTCAAACTTCGTAGACTTATCGAGGAGCGATGACAATTCAATATTTAAAAAAAAAGAAAGAAAGAAAGAAAAACCTAACTTTTATTTCAAAAAATTTCTTTCAAACTTTGTAGACTTATCGAGGACCGATGACAATTCAATATTTAAAGAAAAAAGAAAGAAAGAAAGAAAAAACCTAAAGGAGAATGCCCATTTAGTATGGAGAAATGTACTGACATTTTTGTGTCTTGATAAAAATACCTTTATTTGATTGTGTTATCTTAATAAATTACACATACTAACTTCAGTCAATGTTAATAGTAGGAAATAAGGGATTTTAAACAAAATTAATTTGTATTTAGGTTATAGTAAACTCACAGTAACATGGACTCTATGCAGGCGTATTAAAGTCGATTCCGTATGTAATGTCGATCTTTAAAGTTTCAAATTCATTTGACAGTCCCCAATCACCATGTAGTTTGTAATGTATTATAATCACAGAACACTATTACTCCTGGCTGGTTACATTACATGATTCTTAATTCAAATTTATTTTCTATTTTTTTAGTTGGATTTTCTATAAAAGCGTGTTTTTTAAGTTTTTTAAAACTACTTATTTATTTTTTAGGACCATAGAGTTCTTATAGGTTTTTCTGTAATATTTACGTACAGAACTATTCTCTTATTACTTTATATCTTCGTCTTTGGGTCACAACAAATATAGGAGTACCAAATTTCAAATTATTTGGTCTAGTAGTTTCGGAATAAATTGGCTGTGAACGGCGGAACCAGATGCACGAGTGATCCTATAAGGGTTCAGTTTTTTCGTACGGAACCCTAAAAACCGCATCGGTCTGTTCTTCTAGGAGCTACGAAGCCACAGACAAATACACAGACACTATCTATCTTTGTCGTGTCGTTACCACATCGACATCGCACGTCGTGTATGGAATGTGCTTAGTGAATTAGTAACTTATTTAAAACCGTCTGCTTCCGCTCCCCAAAGAGCCCCGCCCACGGTCACGTTTAACACGTGATCATTTGATCCGCGAGAGGCTCAACTACCAGGGCATCAGAAACCTCAGGTGCTTCCCTGAAACAATATTATGTAAGAGTGTCACGTCATTATATTGCGTATTCATTCACTCGTTGCACATGCGCCATAGGTCTTGCAGTTCGACTAAACCTAAACAATAAATTCCGCAACTTATCAATTAACCTTCAAACTAATGTAATCATTAGAAAATATCACATGATATAAAAAATATTTATTAAAAACACATCTCTGCCCAGGAAACAGGTGAATATTGTAATATTATCTTCATCAGGTTTGTGTCAATTCCAAAGAAATTTTTGGAACGAAGTTCCTTATCGCGCGTTGTGAAAGGGGGCTAGACGGAAAATTACGACGCTTTTTGATTTTACGAATGACGACACTTTTTTTGATGATTCACAGAGTTTTACAGGGATGGCGCTGTACAACAAAACAATACTTCGTTCCATCCGGGTGTCCCCTTGACACCTCTCATGTTTTTTATCTTGACCTGATCTCATTCTTTCTGGTTTCTATGTGCCTAGACACAGACATAGATAGTAAACATGTCTGTGTGCCTAGGTATACATGTCTGTGGTGCCTTGTGTAGAGGGGCCAACGATACAACTTACCCTAGTGATCATTTGACTCCAGAGAGGCTGCAGTACCAGGATATAATAAATTGATGGAGACTATTCCATATCAAGGTATACTAGTGGTATACTACGACCCGTGCTACGACGGAATGTGATGGCAACTATTGAGCTATTGCATTCTCATTTATACTTGTGGTGTTCTGTACATTATGTGTGAGGCACAAAAGTGAGATATGATATACAGGGTGTAAAATTATAGTCCGCTCAAAAAATAGGGATAAGTTTACAATAAAGAGCTGAAAATTGATACACATGTTGAGAATACCATCGAAACAACACTTTGTCGACCTTCAGGACTAACAACGACAGTAGTTACCATGGCTGTCCAGCGAAGAGACCCAAACTTGATTCCCAACCGATAATAAAGAAGCAGATAAATGTTTTTGGTCTTCGGTCGTGGTTTTTGGAACGAAGTTCCTTATCGCGCGTTGTGAAAGGGGGCGGACGGAAAAATTTCTTACGACACTTTTTGATTCTTACGAATGACGACACTTTTTTTGAAGTGATTCAGAGAGTTTTACAGAGATAGCGCTGTACAACTTTCTGAATCACGCTAGTAGCGTGATTCAACAATACTTAAATCGAAAGGAACTTCGTTCCATCCGGGTGTCCCTTGACACCTCCCATGTTTTTTTTAGAAGAATTTTGCTGTTAATTATTGAAGTTTCTAATTATTACTGCAGCAAATTAAGACTGTCTTGACACTCTTGAGCCGCATGAGGGTATATTTATTTATGTTCATATTTCACAACATTGCGTTTTGCCATACTTGAGTATCAGGCGTAACAATAACCGTAAATACTTACCAAGTAATTATTTAAAATACTTTTTATTTTTAATCCGTGGAATATGTCTTTGTCGCTTGTTGTTTTATAGGAGGTTTCTCTCTACAACAACAGGATTATATCAGGAGAACAGGAATTGTAGAAGCTGCAACCACCTGCTAAATATGTACTTTCGATGACGCAAGTAGGAAAGAAATAGGTGAATAACTGCATCTCATTCTTTGTGACGTCAGGAAATCAGGACGTCATCGATCACATCACATTGCGTCATAGACTCAAACGGATCTAAACTATCCATGTCATAGAGATCGTCTATTTTAAAGATAAGGCAGGGGGCGCAGAAACTGCATCGGCTGTACTACGGCCTTTTAGTGAAACCGTATTGCTTAGGATGTAATAATTTATTGTTGTTGAAATAGGTTAGCATATGATTCAATATTATCTTTTCGAAAATCTTACTAACGATAATAGCTAGTTTATTCCTCGTAAATAGAAACTAAAATAGTTCTTTCGATCCCTACGGATAACATGTGATTTGAATTCGGAATGTAGATATTGATTGTACAAAATTGAAAGCAATAAAATTGATTAAGATGAAAATGTAATACCTACATCATAAAAACAAATTATTTTCATGTATATTGAGACATCATAATCATCATCAATATATTGAGACAAAATCGAATTTAATATAAGTAATACTATAATAATAATATTAGAAAATTAAAAGGTTCTTTGTCGATTTTATTAATTGACTAGCTGTTACCCGCGACTTCATCCGCGTGGAATTTAACAAAATGATCCTATTTTTTCTTAAACTATTTTTTCTAAAATATGTTCCTTCTTGTTACATCAGCTATCTACCAGTGAAAGTCCCATCAAAATCAGTCCAGCCATTTTAAAGATTAGCCGAAAACGAAACAAACATGCAGACAAAGAAATAAATATTGTAATTTTTTTTTTGGTATTATGTACCGTGTATTTTTAAAAAAATGCACTTAGTAAAAGCGGTTATTTTAACATTACAAACAGACACTTCAATTATATTTATTTGTACAACTAACTTAACTTTCATGCCTTAAATCCAAGGATAGAGAAACAGGTGAGGTGGCCTCTGAATTACCAGGATGACAGACGTTTGCGGAAGGTTTTACTTCAACAGGTGAATGCCGTGTGAATTCAACTTTCTTCTATTATAGAATGAGAAGAACATACATTGCTCTCTGTCTACTAGTAGCCACCCCATCCCTTCTGCAGCCATTCAAGAGCACACACATATGAATAATAGTCGATACTTCTGTACTTACACAAAAATTCGCACACACTGAATTCAACTCACACATTGACAACACCACCTGAATTCAATTAATGTAGGTGTGAGCGTGAGAAGGAACTACT
>CAWVQL010000449.1:0-26702 GCA_963932265.1 Thymelicus lineola
GGGGGGGAGGGGGGGTTTAAGGGTAAAAAACGGTTTATCTCAATTTCCAGCAAAACTATAAGTCCTATGGAAAAAAGTTAAATGGCAAAGTTATAGGTAATAAAAAGGTCTACAATTTTTGTATTTACACTTTTTTCACATAACCTCAAAATTTATGTGAAAAATTCAAAAAACCAAGTTTTTGGTTTTTTATTTTTATCTTTTACAAAAAATTTTTTTTTTAACGAAATTTTGTGAAAACTTACCTTTCTATGTCCCAAACATACTATAATTTTTTTGATTTAAAATATTTATTTTTTCACCTTATTTTGACTTAATATCGAAAAATCACCCTAATTTTCAATCGAAAATTCACCTGTCAAAAAATTTTTGTAAAAGATAAAAATAAAAAACCAAAAACTTGGTTTTTTGAATTTTTCACATAAATTTTGAGGTTATGTGAAAAAAGTGTAAATACAAAAATTGTAGACCTTTTTATTACCTATAACTTTGCCATTTAATTTTTTTCCATAGGACTTATAGTTTTGCTGGAAATTGAGATAAACCGTTTTTTACCCTTAAACCCCCCCTCCCCTCCACTTCCCGACCTCAGATCGCCCGTAAATTATTTTTCCTTTATTTTTTGTTATATTCTCTTCCTTTTGCAATAGGTTTCATCCTATTATAATTTTTTTTGTTTTCAAAAATTATCGACCCTGGACTAAAAGTTGAGCTTGGAGGATAAATCTCAACTCCTAACAACTGAATGCATTCGTTATTACCCAAGGTCACGTTCTGAAAAGTAGGAGCCAAGGTGAGCGGACTCCTTTTGGCGGTGAAAAGACACGTCTGTGATTTAGTGGCGTTGAATCTCACAAGAATTGCAATAATAATTATACAATAACTACTTTAAATTAATTAATGCCGTAGGACACTCACATAACATCGACGTTGTGGTACAATTTGTGAAACACTATTCCAGTTTTGGTTAAGCGCTAAGCGCTCTCACAACTCGGTTAGAAGTTTCTGGCATCCCATACATATTGCAGCCATCGTTTATAGTTCGTACATAATTTATTAGCTGCACGCTCAGTACAGTTACAGGATATTGAATATTCCATCACTTACAAAGATATTGCTGAATGTTTTGAAATTTGTTTAGTAATATTGGATTCTTTTGACTTTGAACGACGCATGTTTATGGCACTGCTTTTATGTCTATGTCAAGAAAATCTTTTAATTTTTATGTTATGTTTTTACTGAATCAAGAACTGTTTGCTATATCTATTGTAACCTCTATCTACAATCGTCTAAAGACGCTTGATTTCTAATGAAAAATAATGTAACTTTTAAACTCCCAATTTATTCTTTTACCTCATAAAGATATGGTTGATATAATTATTTTCAATGAAGAATTAATCACAATCATAAACAAATTTATCGTTATTCTGGTATTGTTTTGAGCATTGCACTATTTTTATTCGATGTATTATTTATTTCGTTTATTCGTTATGAGAACCCCTATAGGATCATTCATGTGTCAGCCTGTCTGACCGTATGTAAGACCCAATTATCTCCAATTTACTGATATAAAAGTTGAAATACAGGGTACGCTTGTAATAATGCGGGTTTCTACCTCATTTAATTTTTAATCGACTTCAAAAAAGGTCCCAATTCGGTTGTATTTTTAAGCTTAAATTATTTTTTTTCGAAAGGTTAAAATACAGTCAAATATACTCACATAAAAATTTAAATGTCTGATTAAAACGCAAGTATTTCAATTACGATTACAATTCGTGCAAAGAAACATGTTCTACAGTAGTAAATATTACTAACAAATAACAGCTATCTTCGCTTTAAAAATTAACATCGTTTCATTCCAATTTCGTATTTTCCCGCTCTTCAGTGACAGCTGTGACATACGTGTGATCGTCAGGCACGCCAGTAATTAGGTTAACGAATACTCAAGAGTTAGCAGGATTTTCGAATCAACGTTTTAAAGCCACCCTCATTCGGTGTAGTCCTGTACACGTGAAAACCAATTAGTCGCAAAGTTTTCAACACACCAAAAACTGTGCTAACCTAAAAAGGGAAGTACCTACTATTAAATATGACATTTTCGAAACGAGTGTAGAAGCAAAGTTAGGATGATACGTAGCGCCCAAGGAGTTTACATATACTCCTTTGAAGCTCAAGCTTCAAAGAAGTAGCTAAAGACGGATCGTACGACATTGAATGAATTTTTGCGCCCTATCATTGGTCGAAGTTACGAGTGGCTACGAGTCTTAAGGTCAACGTCAAGCAGGTCTATGATTGGTCGAAATTGTTCATCCAATGTCACGCAATTCGTCTTCTGATGGCGTTGAGTGACTTTCGAAAAGTGTTTGTAACAAACCTACTTCGAATAAAACTTATTTAATTTCATTTCATTTTATTTCTGGTACCTCTTTGAAGCTTGATAGCAGCATATAAACTTCCGAGAAGTTGGATGCTAACACATCCACCAATTAGCTTAGTGCAGCATAATGAGATATGCTCTAGGCCTTCTTGTTTTAAGAGAGATTGAACCGTTCTGTACGGCAGACTTTCTTTCTTATTCTTTCCTTCTCTTTCTATCTTCTTTACTGGCTGGCAATGCATATTTTTAAAAACCATTTGATCGACACCCTCCATCATTGTTAGTCCATCCATCCATTATTGTTAGTCTCTTCTAAGCTACATCGGTCTGTTATAGTATCTGATAGGAACCTATAAACAGAGTACTTTGAAACTTCGTACATAGCTGTATCGTGGGATTCTTGGGTCAATAACTTGGATACTGTATCCTGGAAAATGGATCAGTTCCCGCGGGGAAAGATAAAAGCTAGTTCCATATAAGATACAATTTGTGAGAGATTAAGCTAGACACTCTAGACAGTTGGTAATGAAGGGGTGGTCTAAATAATAAATTGGATATAAATTTCTTAATTTATATAGTGTCACGTGTCCGTGTGTGTGTATGTGTGTGTGTGTGTGTGTGTGTGTGTGTGTGTGTGTGTATTTGTTGTGTCTCGACTACAGCGTAGCTCCTAAGAAAAAAGAAACCAATTCAGATTCGGTTTTTTAATCGAAAGCCTTGTCTGATGAGATGGTTTTAGATATTTTGATGTCAAACTTATTCAATAAGGCGCCCTATAGAGGACTTACATAAATAAAATTTCATAAATAAATAAAATAAAATAAATCCGTTTTGAGTAAATTAGCACAATTTAGTTATTTAACTTAGGCATATCTTGTTAAAATGATAAAATACGAATTTTAATCTTACACAAAAATTATAATATATTTATTGGAAATTAATTTTCTTGTTATTTTCAATTTCCTCCCATGGTTTGAAAGATTTTCAGTGTCTCTTTCACAAGTTTGGCTTCCTTGATCATTGGATATTATATACATATAGGCGTAATACAGCAAAATTAATACAAGTAAAAACAGCACAAGTTTACATAAAAGTCATCAAATAGCAAACTTTTAAAATATGTACTGAGCATCAACCAACCTTTTAAGCCAAGATAGCAACCTTTTAAAATATGTACTGAGCTGCAATTAAATTTCTAAGCGCTGTGGCCTTTCACTAATTTCATGTTTAACAAGCGAAGTTGATAGCTCGTCTAATTGTTTTGCCTTGCCTCAGTAATCTTCATAATTAATTCTGAAACGAAGGTACAATTACGTCGGTCCGTGACTAAATATTTCAAGTGCCTAACAATAAAAACCTAGACGTCTAATTAGAAATAAATTAAACATTTTATTCATGAGATACTCGTTGTAATACTAATTTATTTCTAGACCGCCTAGGCTGCTATTGTTGGTTAAAATAAATAATTTATTCAAAAGTAGGTATCTTTATTATCTTATTACGTTATTTCAACCAAATGAGAATAGTTTTACTGAGAAACCAACGGCCGCCAGTATTAAATTCTGTCTGAAATTGAGTTTTCATTTCTCCTATTTACATTTAGGTACGACCATTTTCAATGGATCTATTAAACTCTGACGCCGTAAAATTAATAAATTCGATGGAATTGATTTTTTTTATTGAATATCTTTAATTCTACATACATCTTGAAGAATCAATCTATGTATTGATATATTTAGTAAAGAAAGAGATAAAAATTACCCGTGCTAGCCTGTCTGGAGGATTGTGGATAAATAGAAATTGAGAATGAACTTACATGGGTAAAGTAGAAGTCAAGATAAGTATTTATTTCGTCATAGGAACAAACGGCTCACTTAAAGTCATAAAACAAAATACAAAACGCTAACAATATAATTATAATTAAACATGTATTATAAAAAAATACATTAAAATTATTTTATTACATCACATTACTTATATATTACTATAACTCAGTAACTACTCCTATGATAATGCCTAATGTCTTCGAAGACACCTAGTATCATCGGCCTTAAAAAGCAAAATATATTTAATATTTAAGGCAGAGAACCATATTCGCGACCCCACGCCAGACCGATACACGTCACTTCCAACTGGTAAACAGTGGAGACCCACCGGCTATTTGTGCCATTACCCTGATAGCGAGGTCTGTAAGGCGTGTCATTATGTTTCTTTTACATGAATACTACGGTTTACGGCACCCCTGTTCTAATTTAAATTTTTAATCGACTGCAAATATTACGTTTGGGTATGTATGTTTATTTATACTAAGATGGTATTATGGCATCGTTAAGCGTGCAACACATAATATGATCGGTTCGGCATATTCGACTCGGCAGTTTATTGTCAAACGAGATAAAAGGATCCAAGCACTCGCTACAAATATTTTGACTCAATCTAATCGGATACATCGTATGTGTAAAGTATTCACACACGTCCGGCTTTGTCAAATCGAACGTGCGTAGCAGCCTTAGTAGTCTCGACTGCCGGTGAGTCAAATCAGACAGAAATATCGCCATCATCTTTGACCCTTTATTTTGTTACGCCATACCTACTAGTTTTTTTAATACATGTTTATACAAAGTTCAAGCACTTGCGTTGTTATTCAATGTGCTGTATATTAAGCAGACTGCGTAGATCTCTTTTTCTACTATCCTTGTCCACCTATCTCTATCTTTTCTGTCTCTATCCCTCTCTACAACCAAGGTTCCCCACTCACCAAGTTAGGTAATTAACTGCAGGCGTGGTCTGCATTAAATTTGGATAGGTGCTTTGGTAACAAATTTTCTAGAGCATTACAATGTCTTAAAGATAATGTTGATCCGTCGTTTAGCTGATATCGTTAGATATTATACTTCTATCTATCGAGTGGAAAATACCTTGAACTTGGCTGCATGGATCTTCTGAAGCACTAACTAACATCGACTTTTAACATCGCAAATAAAGAATTTTGATTGATTGATTGATTGACTTTAGAACTCCAACGTAAAAGGTACGTAGCGATGATATGCATAAAGCTATAGGCTATACATTATTAAGTGTACTTATCAAGTTTGCAGTTTGACAAGACGCGGCATACAGTGTGAATGAGATAGCTAAATGGCCAGATAGCCATACCGTGGCCATACACCGTCAAGTTTACTGGATGCCGCGTCAAGTCCGCTGCAAACTTGACAAGTATACTTGATCGTGTATGGCGAGCATTACATTAACAAACCATGTATCCAGAGCACGGAAAATTAAAACAAAATAACGTGAAATAAAATGATGTTGGCAACACAAAACTACCTTTAGCTAACAACTGGCATTCCTATATAAGTTTCGCAGCAGTTCAAGTGTTAGGAGTTTGCAAACTATACGCTTTGCATGTATCCATTAGGTGGAAATAGCTTATAGCATGTTAATCCATACACCTATGTATCCACCTACCTTCGTCACTGGAAACTTCACTTCAACTAATTAAAGTAAACATATCAAACGGGTACGAACACTGTTTAAACTGTGTAAATATTGAGGTAGTACTAATTAATGATACAGAAATATTTACACTTAGTAAAGCGCTCAATAAACTGTACTTAAGGTTTGCTTAGACATAGACAAATAGATATTTTGTTTATCATGACCACTTGACCAGGAATCAAAACCCTCGCCCCTCAATAACGCCTACTCAATAACGCCTAAACCACTGAACCGATTTTGATGAAATTTGGTACAGACATATAATTGAGCTCGGGAATGAACATAGAATACTTTTTATCCCGGAAAATAGACCTGTTCCTGAGGGATAACTCTTCCACGCCAAAACCACTGAACCGATTTTGATGAAATTTGGTACAGATATAGAATTGAGCTTGCAAAAGGACATAGGATACTTTTTATCCCGGAAAACAGACCTGTTCCTGAGGGATAACTCTTTCAAGCCACTAAACCGATTTTGATAAAATTTGGTACAGATATAGAATTGAGCTCGGGAATAGACATAGGATACTTTTTATCCCTGAAAATAGACCTGTTCCTGAGGGATAACTCTTTCAAGCCAGTAAACCGATTTTGATGAAATTTAGTATAGATATAGAATTGAGCTCGGGAAAGGACAAAGGATACTTTTTATCCCGGAAAACAGACCTGTTCCTGAGGGATAACTCTTTCAAGCCACTAAGCCGATTTTGATGAAATTTGGTACAGATATAGAATTGAGCTCGGGAAAGGACATAGGTTACTTTTTATCCCGGAAAATAGACCTGTTCCTGAGGGATAACTCTTTCAAGCCACTAAGCCGATTTTGATGAAATTTGGTACAGATATAGAATTGAGCTCGGGAAAGGACATAGGATACTTTTTATCCCGGAAAATAGACCTGTTCCTGAGGGATAACTCTTTCAAGCCACTAAGCCGATTTTGATGAAATTTGGTACAGATATAGAATTGAGCTCGGGAAAGGACATAGGATACTTTTTATCCCGGAAAATAGACCGGTTCCTGAGGGATAACTCTTTCAAGCCACTAAGCTGATTTTGATGAAATTTGGTACAGATATAGAATTGAGCTCGGGAAAGGACATAGGATACTTTTTATCCCGGAAAATAGACCTGTTCCCGAGGGATAACTTTTTCAAGCCACTAAACCAATTTTGATGAAATTCAGTACAGATATAGAATTGAGCTCGGGAAAGGACATATGATACTTTTTATCCCGGAAAATAGACCTGTTCCTGAGGGATAACTCTTTCAAGCCACTAAACCGATTTTGATGAAATTTAGTACAGATATAGAATTGAGCTCGGGAAAGGACAAAAGATACTTTTTATCCCGGAAAACAGACCTGTTCCTGAGGGATAACTCTTTCAAGCCACTAAGCCGATTTTGATGAAATTTAGTACAGATATAGAATTGAGCTCGGGAAAGGACATAGGATACTTTTTATCCCGAAAAATAGACCTGTTCCTGAGGGATAACTCTTTCTCGCCTAAACAACTGAACCGATTTTGATGTTTGGTACAGATATACCGTCAGTCTGTCATATCCGTCCGTCAGTCTGTCCGTCTGTCCAAAGCAAAGCGCCGAGACTCTTAGTGCTAGAAAGCTATAGTTTGGCATGGATATACATATTTATTAAAACTCCAAAATTGTAGAATAAACTACTGAAAATAATTTTTTTCGGGGTACCTCCACTACAGGTAACGTGAGGATTATTTTTTTATTTATCCCTATAGTGTGGGGTATCGTTGAAAAGTTTTTTCAAAAATATTATGGGTCTTTTGAGACCATTTTTGGATGTAGGGCTCCGTTTGCGAAATACGTATATTTGGCTTGAAAGTGCTAATTTTGCGTACCCAAGTCAAGTCAAGTGTCCCCCCAACGGCTAAACGGTTAGAGTTGGACAAGTGAAAAAATTCTCAAAAATAGGTTATACGATGAATTTATAAGGAAAACTATCAAGGCTATGTTAGCATAAGCAGTTAATGAGTAATAGTCAATAAACTTACTACTTTGGAACCCTATATTGCACGTGGCCTGACACGCACTTGCCCGGTTTTTTAAGTTAAAACTGTGAAAGTTGGTAGTTATTATGTAATCTTACATAAAACAAAAATAACTGTAACATGATTGTTTGGTAATACATTCCCTAAGGGCTAAAACTAGAGGTTGTAAGTTTAGAGTAAGTTTGGAGTAAGAAGTTGTAAAATGAACAGATGAGTCACCTCATGGTAAGTGGTCACTTTCGCCAATGAACATTAGCAACGCTAAAGGAATCACTGATTTGCTGCTGCCCAAAAAGAAAAGAAAGATATGTTTTTTGTGTATTCTGTAAAATTACAATGTAAATTTAAAATTCAAAAACTCTCAGGCCCTGACTTAGATAAACCTCTAAATTCTAAAAAGTTCAATTATTTTGGGACCTTTCCTATGGGTGGGTCATTAATGGCTCACTACTGAGCACTCACTCTTGAGGACGCCTAGAGCATACTCCACCACTTTGCTCCAGTGTGGATTGATGGAGGGATTAGAAATCAACCCAAGTGTCGGAATTCATTACGCGGGTCGAGGACCTTCAATATGTCATAACGACTGTTATCTTACGACAACAACTGGGACCTACAGCTTTACGTGCTCCGTACCTCCGAAGCTCGGAGAGCTCAAGAATTTTTTGCCACTAGCGGTCACCTATCCAACTACCGACCGCGCTCGCTATTATTTAACTTTATCGATTACTATTAGAACCGACACAAGCCGCTGCGCCCGGGCTATGAATGCTTCTCCCGATGGGTAACTAATGGGTTCTAAGAACATGTCACTTTTGCTGTAATTTTGGTGAAGAGTTTAGTATCTTGCTGACTACTAATCACGCTACAATATCAGATCGTAGTTATCATTTCATTATCAACACTAAAGATTTGTTTAATATTTTACTCATTTACATAATACGATATATGTAATAAGTGTAGGTGTTTTAGCTTCAACCCATAATGGACTATTACAAGGCACGGGTCTCCTCTCTTCATAGTATGGACAAGTTTGCTGTCAATTTATGAAAAACATGTTTTATAATGAAGGGATCTTTATTTTCGGCGTACGAAGTCGCAGGTAACAGCTAGTAATAAATAAAATAGACTATGCGATTATCTCAATATTAATAATAAACGAATTGGGAAAAAGCCAGCTCCTAACGAGTCGTAAGCAAGTGAATCTGCCTTTTTTTGTTCAATATTTATATTGCATTGAAGTTTGTGTATTGTTATTTACTCCGCATCAGATTACCAATCAATTAAAATGTATTTATAGTTTCTTAGAAATAGTATTATCTCCGTAAAACAACATAAATTTAAAACATAATTATAACATTCATTCGCGAACTAAAGAAATAAGAATGCATTCTCTAACGCTATTCAAACAAATAAAGTTAATTCGTTTATTAATAAGAACGTTGTACGAATGGTAGATACTTCAGTTTGCATGCCTATTAAAACCGTGACGTTACGAAGTCAACCCTCTGGCGTATAGGGACTGTTTACTTCTATTGTATGCGAAAAATCTGGGCTCATTACTACATTTAATGAACAGGCTTTCCTTAGAAACAACCGTCTGAAGAATGATTGAGTTAGGGAGTGAATGAATGAATGTAAGCAAATTGTAAAAGAAATTATAACAAAGTACGTGTTATATTCACTCTTTGGATGTTACGTAACTATATTTATTTTAACTTTGAATTTTTTGTTTCTTTTTCGATCCACAAACTACCGATAGACAATTAACTGCAATTACACAGCAGTTATTTAGATTTATCTGCTTTCAGCACTGACGTTACATTATCGGTGATGACTTCAGCATTTAGTTAAGACTTTCATCATTCACGTCTATTGACACTGATTACTGCGTCATGCTATTGTGATTGCGAATGATAATTATCAATGTTGAGAATAATAACACTGAATACTATTTTAGCATTGATAGACGTCTATTAACACTGACGAGGACTTATCGATGCTTCACACAGAGTATTGACGACTCAATACTTTTCGTAGTACGAGTAATATTATGAACATTAAAGTTCGTGAGAATATATGTTACTTTTTCACGCAAAACTAATGAAAGGATTTTCATGAATTTTTTTTATAGGTAGATTATGTTCTGGAATAAGAGATAGGGTACTTATTGTTTTGGAAATCGCGAGCAAAGCTGCGGGAAAAACGCTAGTATGGCATTATAATTCTTGCCATACCTCTATTTAGCGGTTACCCATCCAATTACCAACCGTACCTGAATTCGCTTACGCCATCGATCACTTAGATTGACACAAACCATCAAGCTATTAGCTCTTATACGAGTATGCACGAATTTCTGCAAATAATAAAGTAAAAATTAACGGTTTCAACACTGAAATTATTATAATACGTTTTTGGAAAGTCATTTCCACCAACCAAAATTACATTTGCTACTATTGGTACCTAAATTATACTCATCTAATCACAAGAAGAATACCTCTAAGGCCCTGTGACAGGCATTACAAAATCCCACAAGAATCTCATTACTACGCACTAACAAAAGACTGCTACGATCTAACACCGAACCCGCCTCATTTCTAGACTCATTTCTAACCTAACACAATTACGAAGCAATCTGACGAGTAATGAGTTTACCTTCACACTATTGTGTTGTATTATATTAAGTCGACATCGCTTTTGTTGCTGGATGACTATGAATTGTATGTAGATCGTCAGTTGTTTTATTCAGTAACGTTGAATAAATTGTGTCAAAGTTCACTAAATTAAGTTATAGAACGAAACACTGGTTAATTTCTGGCAGTTCTGGTTACAGTATCAAATGTATAGTTGTATAGACAATATAGCGCACCTTCAGTGGAAAAAAGGCATATTAAGATGAAAATTGCAATTTTACAAGAGAGCAAAAACACTGTTAAAATATCAATAAGAAGTCAAAGGAATTTACAATACGATTTCTTGCACAAAACTGTCAAGATTAATGATAAAAATTTTAAATAAATTGAGCATAATTTTTGTCCCTCTTTCCAATCATATTAATAACTAAAATTCAACGTAAGACGACTTATGCTTTTTTACACTGATGGTGCGATAGATAGTGTTAAAATTTTTGGTCGCCTCCGAATACTGAGCGACAGGGTGTCGTAACAGACGACAGAAGCCGGCCGAACTTGGTGATAAGAACTAAAATATTAATAGATATTAATTTTAAATCATCAATATTATTATTAAATAACTGATATTTTATTAATCTTTATGTAAAGTCAGCAAACGACACGTATTTCTGATTTCAATTCGAATTTTAATTTCCCAAATCGACCTAAAATTGTGTAATAAAAATTTTGCACAATATTAGTACCTAACGAAGCCTTCAAATCAGCGAATAGCAATTATAGAGCTTGGCAGGGATGTTAAGCAGCTCCGTAACCATAGCCGAATATACGTAATAAAAATCTATCCATAACCGTAACCAAGAAAAAATTCGGATTATTTCGGATAGAAGCGAAGTGTAAATGAAATATGTTATGACAGGTTTTTGGTTCTACTCGGTTGAGCCGACCAACACACTAGCCGCGCGGGTCACTTTCATTGTTCTTATTCTTTTTTTTATAAAAAAAACACCTAATATCCGTAACTGAAACTATCCCAATCTAACGTATAATCTGAAATACAATAATTCAATATCCGTAACCGTTTCTGAAACCAGATAAATATAATTTCGATATCCGTATCTGTTTCCAGATCCGAAATATCGAAGCCATAACATCCCTAGTTATTCGTAAGCAATCAGCTGATTGGCGCTTCGATTCGATTTGGCACTAGTCTTGGTTCGGGAATACGATTGAATTGAATTTAACTTCATCAAGTGCCTATTTCAGCTTCTGATTACTGTTTAAACTAACTAGTAAATGTATTTCAATCATCTATAATAACATGTTGAGTATTACTAAATGTCCTAACTGTAATGTTCTCTAATAGTACTCCTTTTTAACCAACTTCAAAAAAAGAAGGAGGTTCTCAATTCATCTGTATTTTTTTTATGTTTGTTACCTCAGAACTTTCGACTGGGTGAACCGATTTTGATGATTCTTTTTTTAATCGAAATCTGGTGCTTGTTATGTGGTCTCACTTAAATTTTATCGAGATCTGATTATGGCATTTATGAGAAAACGTATGTGTGCGACAAATGGACAAATAACTCAATATCGCGCCAGCGGATTTCGATGATTCTTTTTTATTGTTATTGGAAAGGATGTACTTTATTTGAAGTTGGTTTTTTTTTTGTTAAAATTTAGATTTTTAAGGAAAAATTAACATGCAATGTGAGATCTTGCAAAATGAGACCACAATTTTTTCACAAAACGCTAATTAGCTGCGTTGATTGCTTTTAATTTCCTTCTCATTTTAAATGTATTTCTAAAACATTAATTCAGAAATATTTTTAAAACATTAATTAGAGAATTTAATTAATTCTACTACTGACTATGTTTATCTAAAATAGCTCATAGCCAAGCTTGTGTTGAGTGATTGAATGAGTAATCAGTCACTGATAATCAGTGGATATGGTTGGTTAGTTTATAAATAACCATAGCATAAAAAATCTTGAGATGTTCCGTGCTTCGTAGGGCATATAAAACCGTAAGGTCCAATTAGATATTAGATAGCAATCGTAGCATAGAGTATAATTATGGCAAAATAGGGTATGTTGGAATCCTTTGAGTAGCGTAAAAACTTCCGACATATAGGTTGCCCTCTAACTCGTCCACCAATCCACACAGGCATGCTGGAGCTTTACATTTTCTAAGTTAACTGATAAAACAAAACTAGAAACTTTGGTCAACTTTTATTATCACACAGTATTAATTTCCTGGAAATTTTCTTACAAGTTTAAAAGAAAGTATTAAGTAGTATCACCCCTGAAATAAATATAATAAAATCACGGACGTGAAAATATCACCAGACGTCACCTTGTCTTATCGAGAGTGACACCGCTCGCTTACCATGTGTGCGTAATTTTTAACGCGCTCCGGCCAATCCGACGCGGTAATGGCGGCCGATTAATAACAGCATGGTGTCAATGTGTGCGTGTGATACTTGTACAAATAAAGGAGTTGGTATTACTATGGGTGCCTCACTGAATTTTTTGTTAATATTCCGTCTTCTTTTAAGTCTGTGAACAAAATCAATTACTTTTAATAAGAGGTTTTTTGTGGTGGTCACTTACCATCGTGGCTGACGATCCACGTCAGCTCGTTATTTAGTTACAAAAAAAACCTTATCCTTATCCAGACCATACACTCCGAGAAACTGCTAGGGCTGTCAAAACTAACTAACAGGCTACGGCAAACCGCTAACAATAAAAACTATGCAGACATACAGGCTCAAACGAATGTTCATTCAGCGCAAACCCGTTTGTGTAGGAAAAATGTTTCGAGGCTGAAAGCGTGAAGTTTTCAATAGCGGCTCACAAACTTTAACACACAACATCAACTGTTCTACACCACATTTTTAACTAGTTAAAACGTAATAAAACGTAGACATTTTTTACCTCTAAGGAAAGTACAGAAAGTTGATTTTAAAGGTAAGGAAATAAATATAAAAATTTTGATACAAATATCGTTATATTACTGGACTAATAAGAAAGAAATGATAAGGTGGAAAAATATTTGATGAGCAGTTAAAAGATATCATTTTTTTATGCAAATAGCCGGCAAACGAGCTGACGATACACCTGATGGTAAGTGGCTATCGTCGCCCATGAACATCAGCAACACCAAAGGCATCACTGATGCGTTACCGGCCAAGAAAGAAACAAGAAAAAGAAAGAAAGAACTGGCTGGAAAAAAAGCATAAAAGTCATCTTACGTTGAATTTTAGTTATTAATATGATTGGAAAGGGACAAAAGCTGCATGCTCAATTTTTTTCGAATTTTTATCATTCATCTTGATGGAAATCGTAATGTAAATTCCTTAGACTACTCACTGATATCTTAACAGTTTTTTTGCTCTGCTGTAAAATTGCAATTTTCATCTTATTCCTTTTTTCCACTTAGCGTGTGATATTATTACAAGAAAGAACATAGTACTATGTGAATGAGCATAAGAATGAACATAGTACTCAAAAGGACAAGGTTAACATAATTACAAATAAAAAATATTTCTTTAGGACTCAAGCATAATTAATTTTATCCAACTCGTAAATCAAACACGGGAAGAAGGAAAACGTTATATCAACAGCTTCCTGGCGACGACCGGGAATGATGATAAAAAGTAATTTTATACAGTTTTTTAGTCATTTGAATAGACTATAATGAACCTATTTTTACGCACAATAAAAGACGATGAAAAATGAATGTATTTAGCTACAATTGCGGCTTTTCCTTTTATATTAAAAATATATATGGTATAATAACTACAAAAAACATCAATGCGAATATTCTTTTGGCTTGATGGCTTGATGGATGTCCATGTCCATCCATCGCCAATCCGCCATACATGACGTAAATAAAATTGACAAATCTATTGGTGAATAATTAGACAGTCGTTAATATTGATGATAATTATATTATAATATAACTAATGTACCTAATCCTTGAAAGTCGTTTCAGTAAAAAAGCTATATATTTACAGTGAAGTTGTATTTACAAATAAAATAATAACTTTAAAATGACCGATCTGAAAACGTATTTACGCTCGGTACGGCTCTATATTTGATTAGTAGGCGTAGGTTTCCTAAAACAACGGAAATAGTATGCGTAGTATGAGTATGCATAGATAATAAGTAAAATTGCATTTCACCTTACATGTGCAGTTTTGCTCCCAAACCCAACAGACGCGCCAAACCGTGGCCTCTATGGACGTTTATCAACTCGATAAGAATCAGCAATACTCAGTTACGAACAAGATTTAGCGGGTTTCTGTTAAAACAGGAATTTCCAGCTAACAAAGAGTTTTAACGAAGTGCGCGACCACGACAATCGTTTTTGCTGACGTCAACTTCATTATTTTTTTCTATCTATCTGCAGTGGAACTTAAAGTCTTAAAGTGAAGATAGAATGTCTTTAATAATAGCTGGCAAATGAGTCGCACACCTAAAGGTAAATGATTACCACCTCATTCATACGGAGTCAATCCAAAGACGACCTGTGTGGCGCAATGGTTATCATGCCGGATTGCCGTGACAAGAGTCCTGGGTTCGATTTCCAGCGAGGCGGAAATTTGAATAATGAGAGTCTGAATTTCTGTTCTCGGTCTGGGTGTGTGTGTTTTTGTCTTTGTGTGTCCATGGCACCGACGAAATAGGGAATCCTAGTGTGGGGCTCTGAATGTGTGACGTTATTTATTATGATTATGATTATTATTTATTTATTTACGAAAGATACGTGGATGACCCTGTAGCTTAGTTACTGACTCTGCCTGCGAAACAAATTCTCCCAGGTTCGATTCCCAATCACCACAGATATTTATGTGATTGAGTTTATGACAGAGTTCAAAAAGTAACGAATAACTATAAAAAATGTAACATAATTGAGAATTCCCTCCTTTTTTTAAGTTGCCTAAAAATTCTTGCACATGAAAGAAGATAAAATAACCTGTGAGATACATTTTCGTGATAAGTGAAGAAAAATTTGACAACATTTTTCCTGTTC
This sequence comes from Thymelicus lineola, assembly GCA_963932265.1. Classification (NCBI taxonomy): domain Eukaryota; kingdom Metazoa; phylum Arthropoda; class Insecta; order Lepidoptera; family Hesperiidae; genus Thymelicus; species Thymelicus lineola. The sequence goes on from CAWVQL010000449.1 coordinate 15,566, forward strand.
TACAAAATTGTTATTTAACCAGATGCAACATATCACAAATAAATACTGGGTCACTGCATAACTTTGTATCTAATATGAATCTCATTTCTGTTGAAGGCTGTTCTGGGTCTAGCGTTCTTTTCAAATATTTTTACTGTATAATATATAAGATTTCCCTAAAGTTCAAACACTGCAACTGGTTACTATCTGTATATAGTGCTTCGGACAAATTAATGTAATCTATGTATGTATGTATAATAAACATTAAAAAAATGGTTGTCTGTAAAGTCAGTTTACGAACGGTAGTTTAACGTGACAACGTCTTGAAAAAACATTGATGAAGTAGTGTTCGAATATAATACTATCTCTGGAAATTAACTTATAATTAGAAACTTTTATCTTTATACTACAACGCCATTTAGAACTCCTGAACTAAACTATGTTTATACTACAACGCCATCTAGAACTCTTGAACTAAACTATTTTTTCAGCAAGTTCCTTTCTGACTTAATTGTGTATATAGTTTTGTTCATAGATGGCGCTTTCTCCATTGTTCGCTCGCTCGCGGAACGCGACAAATGAGTCATGATTTTTCGTGCGTACACCCGGCATCGATTTAATAGATGTTATCACGTCAAAAAATCTGATAGGGCAGCACTCTTTATGAAATAAGGGCATAACATGACAGATAAAACAAATACAAACTGCAAACTGCAACACTACTGTTAAACAATGTCATATTGTGCCCCATGCAGTGTGACACCAAAGGCATCACTGATGCGTTACTGGTCAAGAAAGAAAAAAAAGAAAAGGAATCAACTGGAAGTTAATCTTTAGTTATTTATCGCAATGGGTAACTATTTTCATTGCTTATTGCCTATTCGCTTCCGATGTGTAAAGAATTTTGGCACACAACTGAATGGAACTAGTTAGACTCGATGTTCGTTACGATCTATTGTTCAGATCTGCTTTGTAAGGTGACCGAGTTTCATAGTAGTACAGTACGTGTATAGTTATATCGTTTTACTAGTAACGGACTCCCCTTCGTTTGGGAAACCTTGCAACATCTGCAAAAAAAGGTGTGTGTGCGATTCACACACGATAGAAGTAAAACTAAACAAGATATAAAAAACCCCTCGACAACAACACGTAAATTATTAAGTGCCATCTAGCAGCCGTCTTACACAAAATTACTGTAGCGCGCCGTCTAGCGACTAACTAAGAAACAACAATCGGTCGGTCGATCGACAGATATTAAATAAGCAAGCTTGACAACGAAAATGAAATTCTTATTTTTTGTTGATAAATTCTTTGAAAATATTTAAAAGAGCATTTGAAAGTATTTAAAAACAGTATAAAACAGTATAAAAATAAAACTAAAACAACAACACGTAAATTATTAAGTGCCATCTAGCAGCCGTCTTACACAAAATTACTGTAGCACGCCATCTAGCGACTAACTAAGAAACAACAATCGGTCGGTCGATTGACAAATATTAAATAAGCAAGCTTGACAACGAAAATGAAATTCTTATTTTTTGTTGATAAATTCGTTGAAAATATTTTAAAGAGCATTTGAAAGTATTTAAAAACAGTATAAAAATAAAACTAAAAAGAAATACTGAGAGACGCGAACCTGTGCATCAGGTATTGTGTATATACGTCCTGACCATTGAGCTACGGAGAAGTTAGATTCAACGACGAAGCAGTTATATTATATGCATGCTTGCCGAGTATATTTCTGTCTCATTCTTTCCTACACATTTTTGTATTTGTGTCTCTTACCTGTCGTTTTTTCCGTTGCATCCGGTTTGAAATCACAACGATTCTAAAGAAGTTTCACTTCAAAAACGGGATGTTTCATTTGACTAATATTTTTTGTTTGTAAGCGATGAGATAAGAACTATTATATACTAAAACAGTGATCAACAGTGATTAAACGTGGTTCTATGGTATCATGGATATTATAGTTTTTCTAAGGCACTAGGTTCCTAATCAAGCAGTAGGTCTATGGGAAATCAATATCTTTCAAGCTACATATCAATCAATAGAACGGCGAAACATGGCTTCAATTCGGTTGTTTCTGAGATAAGCGGAATAAACATCGATCTGTCCTAGTTTTATTATGTACACTATCAATGGGTTTACGCATGTTACATATGTGTAACGAGATTAATATATAATATATACATAGATACAATATATATACAAGATTCATAGAGAAATATTATAATTAATCAATAAAGCTGCCATCGCCGCATCCACCACTTGTATAGTCAAGATATCAGGTGACGGTTCGCGGAAACGAGCCTGGGAACCTAAACACCTAACCATTCTGACCATTCCGGTACAAACATCGACCGTGATCACCCTAGTTATAAGTATTTTAAAAATGTAATTTCTAATATTGAAATTAAAATTATGAATTAGTTAAATTACTAGTTTTCGTTCGCACCCTGCTGCACCTATTCATAACTGGCGCAGTCGGTAGGATGTTCAATCTTAATCGGTGCGAAAATATCCAAAATCGAATTTTCGGACTGGTGACTGAAGAACAAAGAACCTGGATGGCAGCAGCAGGATTTCGGATCCAAAAATCGATACTGAAGCGATTGGACGATGACTACTAATTTATTGTAAGTACAGTTAGAATTTTATCGTGTTCTTGTCCTAAAATCCTTTTCCTTAAAATAAAATCCTTTTTCATACATTGTCTTATTAAAATTTGCTCTATAATAATTTAATAGCTAGTAGGCATTGAAAGAAAAGTAAAGATTAATTACGTGATTTACGTAATAATGAAATAAATTTTATAATAATTTTAATTAGGGTGATTGTAATGAATGACTTAAGTTTTTTGATTTTATGAATATTTGTTAAATTAACATTTTAGTAGGTACATATCCGGTTACCGGATAATTAATAGTCTATACCATAATTATAAGTCAAAATTATTATTTCTCAAGTACTAAACATTATCCATTCTTATAAATTAATTTCAAAATGAAATAACTTCGTTTTAATTAGCTACCTAAATTACATTACAAAAAAAAACCAATATTTTAATATAATCATTTTAAATAAAGGTTCTTAAATAAAATAATTTAAACTAAAATTAAATGAAAGCTATGATGATTTTTATTAATAATTATTCATTTAAACTTGCTCTTTATGATTATTATTTTATTAAATTAATCCAAAATTTTTATCAAAGTACTCCGAATAGTCGAATAGTTTCAGTAACATTATTTTGAATGTAATAATTGCCCATATAGACTTAGGTACTATATATATTTCCCAATAAGTACTTACCTAATACCGACCCCTTATACCTCCCTATTCAAGGATAACTATCGATAAAAATTCTTACCTGTACATAGAGGCTGAATGCCCGAAGCCAAGTCATCCAATAAGTAAAGATTTAAGGAAATAACTAATTACAAACCCTGGTACAACTGAAAGATGACGTCAGCACTGCATTATCCCGACGACTACAGAAGATGAATTATTTCTTTTCCAATCTTTGTTTCGCAAAGAAGAAGAAGATGAAAAAATACATCGATCATAGAAACAGAAGAACCTGATAAAAGCCATGAGCTTCCAGCAACATTTTCGTTTCAGGGATAACTCAAATAGTTGCTGGTCTTCGGGAGGAAGGTGTTACATATGTGTAACGAGATTAATATATAATATATACATAGATACAATATATATACAAGATTCATAGAGAAATATTATAATTAATCAATAAAGCTGCCATCGCCGCATCCACCACTTGTATAGTCAAGATATCAGGTGACGGTTCGCGGAAACGAGCCTGGGAACCTAAACACCTAACCATTCTGACCATTCCGGTACAAACATCGACCGTGATCACCCTAGTTATAAGTATTTTAAAAATGTAATTTCTAATATTGAAATTAAAATTATGAATTAGTTAAATTACTAGTTTTCGTTCGCACCCTGCTGCACCTATTCATAACTCGCATAATCCTACTACTTAATATTATAAATGCGAAAGTTTATGAAGATATTTGGCACGTAGAGAGACCATGTTAAAATTTAAAAAACATTTTAGATTTTATTCATGTAAAACGTTCCAATGATGATTTGGACGTTTTAAATATGTTTATGAAAACACTATCCCGCGGGTGGAATCTAGCAAAAGATTAATATAATATTTACAAAATTAAATAACAAAGGAGTGACTTGACTTGTGATATAAAGATATGGCTTACAAAATATTTATCTTATAAGAAATCCCTGTCGTCCCAAGCGAAAGTGTTAAGAATGTTCGGAAGTATGAATAGAGCTAGTTAGACCTGACTTGGCGTTCGTTATGAAATAAAGATCGTCGCACATAACACCAACTAGACGTTGGGTCGACGCATTGAAATAGAAGCTTTATAGCGTTACCCTCAAGGTATAATTTTCGGCTGATGGTGTTTTAATCTTGGTGGTGGAAGCCGTGGAAGCCACTTATTTTGGTGGTGGTGGGTGTCAGTTCCTTCTTTCTCTCTTCTTTCTTGGCCGGCGACGCATTGGTGATATATTTAACGTTGCTGATATCAATGGGCAACGATGGCGACTTGCCATTAGTGTACTTAGTACGAGTTTTATTTGACATAACGGCGGCGTAAAGTAAACGTACGCTAACTAAAATTTGTATTTGATCGAAACAGAACCATCTAGCGACAGTGAAGAGAAAATCTTTGGTCCCATACTTTTAGTAAACGTGCGTTTATTTTACGCCGCCTGTTGTATATTTCGATGAACGAGGTAGTGGGTTCTTCAATCAAATGCACTTTATTTATGTAACTCACTTGTTTTAATTTTAATTTGTTAAAAACACAGAGCACAGTGCGTGCCATTACATATCCCGAGCGGAAGAGGAAGATGAGGTGGGGGGAAACACAGAATACAGATGTCAATATGATATGCACAGATTATTAATATACAACACCACCGTTATGTCAATTAAAACACGTACTAAGCACACCTGGATCGTTAGCTCGGTTGTCGGCTAGTTACTTAAAACTGTATATATCTTCATATTCCAATGTTTTCCTTCGTTTCAAGTTGGAGCGAAGCTGACATCAAGTTACGTGTTATGTGCGCTGATCTTTATAATGTACATCATAGCGCGAGGTTAGTTAGTCTCTTAACTTTGTGGTTCACTTTCAAAGATTTGAAGAAACAACCCTGATGATGCTCGGTATTTGTGAAAACACGTATATATTTTCTATGTAGAGAAAGTATCTTTCTCAAAATACCTAATAATAATATTATTATCACTGTATATAGTTATACTTACTATCATACCTCATAGTAATTGCAACGTATGCAAATAAATACTCTTATTCAATTACAATAGATCTTAACCCAAGTCTAATTCTTTTACTTAATGCTCATATCAAAACTGACTAAAGCAAGAATTAATTTCATTTCTTTTTAAATTTTATTATTTGTAGCTAAAATTTTTATTAGTCCTTTGAGCTAACTGATAAGAAGAGTAAAAAAATTAGTTAAAAATTTTTCAACCAAATAAACATTAGCGTATAATAGTCTGAATTAGTACAAAGTGGAAATTTAATAATATTAACCTTACCTCGCAGTTTCGTGAAAAATGAGTCTTGTTTAATTTAAATAACGGCGGACTCTTTTCTGAGGGAATTATTTTCATTTCAACATTTATTCCCGTATTACAAGTTGAACTACTTTCTACTATTCATGCTGATGAGAAATTTCTTGGGGATTCTGTTCGATAGAATATTTGAAGCACTCATTTCATTGAAATGAAAATAGAAAACAGAAATAAGTAATTTATGGAAAGTAGGAAATGTAAAAGGAGTCCGTTTCGCTAGAAAAGTATTACTGTACAACTGGCTACCACCTCGCTTGCATCTGAGTCTTTCATAACAATTGAAGAAGCATTGTAGCCTTCCAACTATATAAGGTAGCCACGATTTCATTTTCATTATTTATAATCAAAATAATCTGACCACAATCCCTCGTGATGGTAAGTGGAGATATGGTCCAAGACGGTGAACGCAATAACTAAGTTAAAGCTTATATTAGCTTTTTTAAGACATTCACGTCATTGGCTGATAGGAACGCAAACGTTGGTAGGCTATATAATTTTGCGCAGTCTGTATAACGAATGACGAGGCAAACCGCGTAGTGCGTAGGTACCGGCGGGATGTTCATGACAAGAGGATAGATACCTGCCATGCATCATGTCGTTCAATGGAGCAACAGGGAAGGGAGAATAATTGAAACACCGGTGTATCAACCAATTAAACTACTGGAATAAGCATATCACGGTCTTTCTTAGGATTTTATTATTTTATATGATTATATGCATATTATGCTTCAAAAATTCAACATTTAATCCCTCTTCATCCCTCTTCATAATCTTTTGCAAATTCATTACTCAATATCATATTATTCGTTCAATCGCATATTTTTTCATAACTTAGTAGAATAATTCAATTTTGTCATACTCCTCCCCTGATTTAACTCAATTTCAAATCAAAAATCATTATTATGATAATCATATCGAATTTGTAATGCATAATTTAGGTTGGTTCTCTTTATATCGGTCTGAGAGCCTTGTTCTTGAAAAATGTTGCTATTTTATTTTACGCTTTCTATAACCGTTACATCAACTTTAGTTAAAAATAGAGATAAAATATTGTTTTATTATTCGTTTTAATACACTTACGCCCCAACTTAGAGTCCCTAGTGGTTACTTAAATCGCTCCTTAGTAAGGAATCACCGTACAAATTCTGTACTGTAAATAATTCTTCTAAAAAAGTAACTTTCATAACTTAACCTATGTAAATCACAATCTAATCACTATTAGTGTAAAATGTAAATCAGCATATTATAATTTTACAGTAAATAATTCCAAAATAAGTAACTTCCTTAGATACTCAAAATTGGCAAACCAAATTGTAAAGACAAATCGTGGTCGTACTGAAGCTAATCGTAACTTTGCCAATATGAAATCGGTTCTATATTGACTTCGTATAGAACCAGTTTGCAATGACTCTTGAACTTGTCCCAAACTTCATACGTTGCATTTAATTAGGAAAGTCGCTCGGTAGTTCTAATTTGGCAGCTATATGAAGCATTTCAACTTGTGGCAATCTTATGTTAGCAACTGCCGTATTGGGGCGGCTTACAATACTAATCCCACGCCGGATGAGTGTCGTAAGAGGCGACTTAATCCGGCCCGCTGATGGTAGGGATTATATTGGTAATATTTATTTTAATTATTAATTAATACTATTATTATTTCTATCTCTTAAATTTCTCGGGTCCCAAGATGTAAGCGGACCCGGTATTTTGGAAGGCTTGCGTGGGGACACAGGTCCAACACGCAGAAGCCCCTTTGAGAACATTAATAAAGTGCTTGTATGGGACACAAGGTGGATACTACCCTCGATTGCACAATCTGATACACCCGAAGATAGTCCCCACCGTGTGCACAACAACTATTTAGAATCTACAAAAACAAAAAATCTATACTAAAACTGGGCTATTGGGATGAAATTCCGAGGGACTGGTTTCTGGGTTATGGGAAACTATGGACACCTGCCGTTCAGACTGTAAACCAACTGAAAAAATGGCAGGTGGTGGCTCGCTACTCACTAGATGGGCCCCCGTAAAACGGCGCATGCCTGGGGGCAATATTATTATTACTATTATTATTTCTCCATGAGGTTCGCTTGGATAGCTAGCACCCTTGCGCATGAGTCAGCCGCCAAACGACTCGTCGTGTTCCGGCTGGGGGCTTGAGAGCCAGTTCTTTCTTTCTTTTTCTCCTCATTTTGTTGGTCGGCAACGCATCAGTAATGCCTTTGGTGTTGCTAATGTCCATGGGCGGCGATAGCTATATACCATCAGGTGGATCGTCAGCTCGTTTGCCGGCTATGTATTTCCATAAAAAAACTGCGTGCGCATTTAATGAATAACCAGTGGCAAAAAATTCAGTGCTTCCCTGCTTTGGAAGGTATGTTAAGTCGGTTCCGGTTGTTATCAATTTAAAGCCATTAGAAAAATTTAAATTATAAACACATAAATTTTAAAGCATAAACACTTTCGACACTTGCGTGGCGATGTTAATTACACAGGTCAACATGAATTTTGACTTTGAGAAGAGAGTATGAAATATCGATGGATCTATCGATAATTTAAACAAAAAAATATATATAGCATGAAAAAGTTTGCTATTGTATCCAGGAGAACAGTTTTGTTGATCAATATTTTAGAAAATTCATAGTTTAAATTGTTGATTATAAAAAATTTAAACAAATTAATTTATATAGGTATAATTTTTTATCAGCTTTTTATACCATATCAAATTACAAAATAGTAGAAAAAAGTTTAAAAGTGAACCCTACTACATTTTCTTTCATGTTCATGAGAACTTTGTCTCACTAAACTCCAAATGTAGTTCCCCATCATGTTTTCGTTGTATTGGGCCTGATAACGGCGTTCGAAGTCCATGATGTCTTGATGGAAGCGTTCTCCTTGTTCTTCTGAATACGCTCCCATGTTGTTTTTATATTTATCTAAATGAGCATGCGGCATATGTACTTTTAAAGACATTCTGCAGCCTATAGTTTTAAAATCTAACATGTTATCAACTAGCTCTCGGTAATTTTCCACTTTTTTATTCCCTAAAAATCCAAATCAAAATGCCAGCTTTAACCTTTGCTTCTGACAACTTTGGAAAAAAAATTTTAAAAATGTAAAAGCTTCAGTTCTTTCATCTAGCTTTTTTACGAATTGCTTCATAAGGACTAACTTGATGTGTAAAGACGGCATGAATACATTTTCAGGTTCAGTAATAGATAATACAAATTCAGTTCTTAGAGGCCATGATCGTTGAATATAGTGTTGAGCATCCGCTCTGCTATCCCACAAACAGAGATATTTTGTATATCCACCCTGTAGTCCCATTAAGAATATTAATAATAATAATAAATTCTTTTTTTAATATAGTAACTCAAGAAAAGAGATTTATTATCATAACTACCACAAAAGCAAACTTTTTAAGGGATGTGGGTATTTTTTCTATATTATATAGCATAGTGAATAAAAAAATCACAAAATAAATTTTAGGACAAAGATATTTTTTTTTTATGTAGAGTTGTGTTATATATCTTTTTAGTAATTGTATCAAGAGATGTTTATGGTAAAAACATTATTACTAAGCATTGAAGTATTATTACTAGCGTATAGAACCGACACTGCGAACACCATGTATGTCCCAATGCATTGGCGCCACGTAGTTTCAATCTTCAATGGATTTGATTTCGAAAGGAGAACCGGGGCTCAATTTTGAAAATCGAACCTCCCGGGCGAGACACACGTTTTGTTCGAGATGTCTGTTCCATGACATTATACTTCAATGTTACTAAGATTTTATTTTCAATCCGATAAGTGGCGCTGTCGTAAATACATATATTATTTGGGAATCGTACCCAGGAACCTTCGCTTTACAAACAGAGTATCTACAAACTCCGACTTCTCAATACCCATTCATAACGAATTTATTAAATACAGTTATATTTATTTATTAAACAAAATTTATTTATTAAATAAAATTTAATTTCTACACGACATTTACTCGCGTAGGTTTCAACGTTCTTTACAAATTTTTTTGGCTTCCCATGAATACCGATAAGGGCTTAATTGAATATTCAAGATTGCTGGAAGGAATAACTTTTCTGGTGTAATTATAAAATTGCTAAATGAGCCTCCAAGTTTCTACCACAAGTTGGGATTAAATTAATTAAAACTTCGGTTATATGGAGCAATTCTGGTGTCTTACTTCATTCGGTTTTAGGATAGAACTTTAAAATTATATTAAGTAATAATAAGACAGGAGTTTATTTGCGCATATATCTACAAGTATTATGTAATACCTATATGTAAGAAAATAAACTTGACAAATGGGAGTTTAACTCACTTGGAGAGGGTTCCGTACGTTGATTATGTATTTACCGTTATTTTCCTATTTATTTTTGCCGTTTTTTTAAGACCACAGACTTCTTATAGGTTTTCGTGTAATGTTATATTAAGTAAAGAACTATTTTCTGTATATTTTTCAAAATTTTAGCGTCAGTAGTTTCAGAGATAAGGGGGAATGGTCAATTTTTGGCTTTCATTTTAATTCTTTTTTGAATAATTTTAAAACTATCCATTCAACAAGTTCTTTCATTTGACATACCTACTAGACGATACGGTTTGCAAAACAGTTCTTTTTTAATTTTGTTTTTGTTAAAATTTTGATTTTGAAAATTTATTGTTTAATTTATACCTTCGTCTTTAGATTACAAAAAAGTACATGAATACCAAATTTCAACTCAATTGATCCAGTAGTTTCAGAGTTAATTGGCTGTGAACGGCGGTCACCCAAACGCATGAATGATCCTATAACGATTCCATTTTTCGTTTTTCCGTACGGAACCCTAAAAAAGTCGGGAATATAAATTAAAAAACATGAGAGGTGTCAAGGGACACCCGGATGGAACGAAGTTCCTTTCGATTTAAGTTTTGTTGTACAGCGCCATCTCTGTACAACTTTCTGAATCACGCTAGCGCCATGTATACATTATACAGAGCATACAGTACAGCGCCATGAGTTTTACAGAGATGGCGCTGTATTGTAAAACTCTCTGAATCACGCTAGCGTGATTCAGTCGAACCTCCTCGTCGCTCATGATGTCCTAGTACTTCATTAAAAATTTGTGTGAAGTTAAAATTCTTCACAAAAAGTTTAATGAAGTTACTAGGACATCACGAGCAACTAGGAGGTTCGACTAAATGCGACTGCGTTCAGTGAATATGTTCAGTCGAACCTCCTAGTCGCTTATGATGTCCTAGTACTTCATTAAAAATTTGTGTAAAGTGAAAATTCTTCACAAAAAAAAATTGCGTGATTCAGAAAGTTGTACAGTACAGCGCCATCTCTGTAAAACTTACTGAATCACTTCAAAAAAAGTGTCGTCATTCGTAAAATCAAAATGTGTCGAAATTTTCCGTCTAGCCCCCTTTCAGAACGCGCGATAAGGAACTTCGTTCCAAAAATAATTTGTTACATCCATACTTTGATCCATGAGGAAGGCTTTGAGGCAGGAAGAT